>VDFB02219597.1:0-204775 GCA_007258455.2 Sequoia sempervirens
GTAATAAAAAATTCATAATTAATTATTTATATGGAAAAAAATTAAAAAAATATATGCGTCACATCTAGACATGAGTCCTCTACTTACATCTAAAATCTCATAAAAAAATATTATCATTTTATTATGATTAGGGTGGTCAGACAAACACCCACTTCCGAATTTTTCCTGAAATTTAAGTAATAGCATTGAAATTTTAAATTTTACCAAATAGGATTTGTTTTTAAAAAATAAACCTAGTTTAGAAACTACATTCAATTTCCCACAGAATCTATTCTTACATGTTTTTGAAATAATATAGATAACTTATTCAAATTTTTACATCAAGTTGCCTAACTCTAATTGTTCTAAATTTTCATTGCCACTTAAGGGCTTGTTTGGCATACCATGATCCTGCACATACCCGGTTATAATTAGGATTATGGTTAGGGTTAGGGTTCATGTTAAATTCAGTGTTAGTTTAGGGTTACAATTAGGGTTTATGGTTTATGGTTAGGTTTAGAGTTACATTTATGATTGGGATTAGGGTTGGGATTAGAGATAGGATTTTGGATTAAGGTTATGAATTTTGTTAGGGTTGAGGTTGGGGTTATGAGAAAAATAATCAGGGTTAAGGTTATGATCATGGTTAGAATTAGGGTTAGGGTTATGATTATGATTTTTAGCTAGGGTTAGGTATAAGTTAGGGTTATGATTAGGGCTTATGATTTATGATTTAGGGTTAAGTTAAGAGTTATAAAAATATTATTTTAATTATTGTTCATATTAGAATTGAGAATAAAATTAATCACCTACACTAACTATAATTGTAACCCTAAATTTAATTCTATCCCTATCCCTAACCCTAACCCTAGCCTTAAACCTAATAATAAAAAAAATATATAATTTTTACTTTATAATAATTATAATATAAATTTAACAATAGTAATATCATATATTAATAATAACATATTAATATTAAATAGTGCTAATATTAATAATATAATATTGATAATAATATAATATTAATATCATTTAATAATATTTTAATGTATATCTTAATATTCATCTATATAATAGACGTGGAAGAGGGTATTTTTTTAATTGGAAGGAAGAGTAAAATTAAAATATACACCTCTAAAATATTATCTGTTGACCTATACTATATAGATTAATATTAAGATATATAAACTAGTATTATCATTTAATATAATTAATTATATATATATTAAATCTAATATGTTAAACCTCATTTAATATTTAATATAACAATCATTTTAATTAAATAAGAGGAGAAAAGAAGCATTAAATAATTAAACCAATTTAATTATTTAATACAAGGGACACATGGATGATAATTAAATAATTTTGACAATTATTTAATCAATGGAAGAAATAAAAGAGGGGGTGAATAGTTAAATAATTAATAATACTTATTTAACAAAGATGAAAAGCGAATAATTAAATAAATAATAATTCATTTAATTATTGAAGAAAGGGAGATATTAGTGATGTAATCAAGTAATTAATTTATTTAATTGATCAAGATAGAATAAGATAGAATAATAAAAATGAGAAGGTGAATTAATTAATTAATTAAAATTATTTAATTAATAGAGGAATATAGTCAAACATAATTAAATAATTACAATTATTCAATTATCGAACGATGAAGGAGCAAGAAAAATGACACTCACACCAAGAAAAATGGCACTCGCTTAGGACATTTTTTAGTGTCTACAAGAAAGAAATAAATAAAAAAATTGTTATAATATAAAATTTATAAAAACAAAATCAATTGATAATTGGCCCTATTATAAATATAAATATTAAGTGTGCACATAACTTGTTTTTATTGTAGCTATATCTTCTCTATATTTTTAAAAATTTATGATAATAAGTAAAAAGTTACCAACAATGAAAATATGACCTACACTATAGCAACAAAAAAAATTCTTGATAATTAATTTTTAACATAATTTACACTTAAAAATTATACTTTTACTTTACATAACATAAAAATTATGAATGAGAATTTTAAATTTCTAATTTGTTCAAAAATCAATTACTAATAACATTTTTTAAGATTAAATTATAAATGCTATAAATTAATTAATACATGTAAATAAATTGACAAGACATTTTCATCAAATAAATTCTATGAGAGGATAGGTGACTTACTAAATGGAAAATACCCTACCCCATTCATGATATTACAATTTTTAAACAGGAAAATCAAAAGTAATAGAGGAGAGGGGCTAGTAGTCAGGTCCAATAGTCGTGCACTCAATTGTAATTATTCATATCAATACTAAAATAAATTTATATTATATCTTGTATATATTCATTTCACATATTAATAAAAATAATACCAAATATGTGACATTATGGGACCAATAGTTGTTCAAAAAAAAGAAAACATAAATACATTCATGAACAAGTGAAATAAATATTTTTCTGTCTCAAATAAAATATCTAAACTATCCACTATAAGTGTGTCATTTATAAAATTAAATGCTCATTTGATAAAATAAGACACTCATTTAAACAAGTATTGTTATCATAATGAACAAATATTGTTCTTATGTGTATAACTATTGGGATAGCAATGTACAAGCTGTAGATGCCAAATCTGCATTTGGTTAGTATTTTAAAACCAAGCTAATAATCAAGCATCCATATGAAATAATAAATCATGTTTCTAAATGCAAACAAATTACAAGATAGAGTAAAGCATATAAAACATGAAATAAACCCTATTTCATATTGGATTGGTGCTATTGTTGAAAATAGCCCTTTCCCAATCCTTTGTAGATAAGTTAGATGATGATGATAAGATGGGCAAAATCAGTTCTCAAATGAAGAGAGTGACTTTGCATAGGACTTGTAGATCAAGTTGTGGAGGATCTTGAACAATGGAGATGGTCTCTATTTGTAGATTCTCAAATTGAAAGAATGCTTATGAGAGAGCAATGTGGGATAAAGATTTGGCCAATAGGAAGAGGCCACTTGTCAAGTTGTAAGAGGTTGAGGAATGAGCACATTTTGGCCAATGTGCCAAAGAGGGAGATTTCAAATTTGAATTTGTGAGTTAATGTTGAGTTTGACTTGTGCAAGGGACATGCAAGAGCCATGTAAGAGCTCATAAATGCTTTGTTGGGTGTACATGTCCACTTATTTTTGAATTCAAACTTGAGGGAATATTCCTCAAAGATGTCATGTTGAGTGAAAATGATGATTTTAATAAATCAATAAATTGATTTATTTTTGCAAGTGGAAATATCTAGAGGATGTGATGGGTGGTTAGGTTAGGTTAATCAGGATTAGATTAGCTTAGGTGATGATTAGGTGATTTTGACCAATTTGACTTAAATATTTGATTTATTTAAATCAGAAAAGGATGGAATATGCATTTGGAGATTTAATTAAATAAAGTTTTGTTTATTTAATTAAAGGTTGATGTGAGACAAGTTGATTTATTTAATAGTCTTGATTTACTTGGTGAATGAATTTTCTATGTTTGATTTATTTAATGAGCGGATGAACGTGAATTGTGTGCATGATGTTAATTTCACGTGTCTACATTTTACCCCTCTTTGAAGCAATGTACTTGTTGCATTGGTTCAAAGAATAAACTTGCCACGATCAAAATTCAAAAATTTTCTAATTTTTTGGATGCCCCAGCGGAAAGAAGTACCCTAGTTCATTGGCCCCTTGAGAGATCGAGTGAAAATATTCAATTTGAGGGTCAATCTTGCGATAAAGAGGTTCAAAATGGATGGTTATGGATGATGATGAAAATGAGATGATTTTAAGATGCTTAGAATAACAAATCTATATTATCTTAAACTTAAATGATGATGTGATGTGATGATGGATGAGATGGATGATGTGATATGCTATGATTATGCAATGGATGATTTATGCAGATGTTTAGGCTAAAAAATCTATATTATGATGATGATTATGTATGTGAGATGATATGCAGAATAATAATGGTTTGTGGATGCATGATGGATGCATTAGCAATGTTATGTTAGGGCGGAGATGAGATGATGACAAGAGGATCCAACAAGCCCATGATTTGACGAGACTTTATTAGAGATGATGATGATGATGATGATTCGCTTATCAAGGATTGGGACTTTAAAAGGGATACTTACCTTATGCTTGATAACACACATAGATACAATGCATCAAGGTATAAAGAACCAGGATAACGTTGTACCTAGTGCGATGGAATTTCACTCAACAAGCAGATAGGAGTATTCTTGTTCACACTTGACATATGGAAACCTTGCTAGGACCTACTTAACAAAGAAAGTATTTGCCAAGTTATTTTACAAGAGCATCCAACAAGCATAGCAGACAAAAGGGTAATGATCATTGCCCCATTCCTATCTCTCTAAATCATTCATTTAGATATCATCGAGAGGTCCTTGGAATGAGCGCAATAAGATAAATCAAAAGAAAAGATCAAGTACACAAAAAAGTCTATGTTCTTCATACCTCTAGCCAAAGGGATTTGTTTTTGATAGGATAAGATCCAAAGTGATATCCAAAATGATGCCCATTGTCAGAATGATATATCCTAGGACATGCATTGTATAGGATGATGATGGTTTGATAAGTTGATTGATAGGTTGTTGATATAAGGTTGATTGACATGTTTGAAAATGATCAAGAGTTTGATTTTGTTTTAAAGATTTGTTGTTTCAATTTTGATTTTATGATTGAAGCTTGCTTTTCCTTATTGTTGTGATTGTTTCTATTTGTCTTTCCAAAGGATGAAGGTGACGATCAGTTTATTATGGATGATTGATTATTGCGGGTGTAAGCAAGATGAGACAGATGGATTTTTTCAAATATTTGGATGTTTTTGACATTTTTGGAATGTTTTGAGGCTGTTTTTTGGTATTTTCAAGATTTTACAAATATTTTATTTTTTGATTTTTTTAATGTTTTGGGGTTTTGTGTCTTTTGAATGTTTTTGGATTTTGATGTTTTCGAATGTTTTTGGATTTTGATTTTTTTTATATTTTTTTTATTTTGATGTCTTGGGGGCTAATCAAAGATGAGCCTTGCCTACGTTTAAGCTCAGAGATGACGTAGTTTGGATTCCAATGTTTTTGACATTTTCTGACTTTTTGAGTGTTTTTGGATTTTTGATATGTTTTGAATGTTTTTGGATTTTTTGATTTTATGATGTTTTTGGATTTTCACATGATTTTGACAATTTGGATATGGATATGTGTGATGATACCAATGCTCTACTTGCGATTTTTCAAAAATCAAGCTAAGGTTGATCGATTAGGTCAATGGATTGATGATGATGATAACATTGTTGAGGATACACAACAATGCAAGGATTGGATTGATCAAGATTGATTAGGATTGATGATGATCACATTGTTGAGGATGCACAACAATGCAAGGATAGTGTTTAAGCAACACAATGATATCCTGAGATGATGATTTTTGTATTGGATTTGATTGATCATGATTGATGAAGCTTGATTTGGAACAAAAGTTGTTCAAATGATTTTATGTGACGTTTGAAGGGTGTGTTTGATGCCACTGGTATTGATTGTTTGGTTTGATATTTGATGAAAGATGAAGACTGATAAGGAATGTCTTCTCGTCAAAATGTGCCATGGGCTAGTGATTTGGATTCTGGATCACAAATGCTTTGACCAATTTGGTTTCACATTTTCCAATGTTCGGATCACCATATAAGGCAAAGGATATAGATCAAGATTTATTCTCAAAGCAAGATGTAAATATCTGCCCCCAGTGTCTAGCAATGTATGGACTTCCATGGGTGGATGTATGGAAGGGTGAATATGGATTATCTTGCAATAAGATAAGGTGTTTGGATAAAGAATGTTCATTGGACAATGCTTTATGACTCAGATAATGCTGCATAGGATAGAATCAATGAAAATGGCCCATGTCATGATGTTTACCATAAGCAAGCATAAAGTGTGCCCCAAACTTTCATCAAGATCAAGATAACTTGGATGATGGATGTATATAGATGAAAATGGATTGGATAAATGGTTCATGGATGAATGGATTTATTATGGATGGATGGAATACTAGATTTATTATGGATGGGATGAGATGTTTTCACCTGAAATGGTGCACGTAGATGCTCAATTCTTACACATGATGCCTATTTGCCAGGTTTTCGTCATGGTACCTTCCCAAAGTGCCACCATAGTGGTTTTCACTAGAGGACGATTTTTTTTCTCTTTACTGTTTTCAATCATTTTTCTGATTTTTTTTTGGATTTTCATTTTTTTTTTTTAAGATTTTAAGCTCATGTTGAATCACAAGGTGTTGCTGATGTAGATGTCCCTATCATAATGTGCCATTGATATCCTTCTTGAAGAAGTTTCTTTGCTAAGATACATGCACTTGAATACAACTTTTTAGATTCATGATCTGCTTCGTCGATACCAGAGTTAACTTTGTCTTTGTGTGCACATCGCAATAGAGTTCCTTCTAAATCCTTATGATAAAGGGTCATTGCCAATACATGGTCAATGTAAGAACTATATATCATGCGTGGAGGCATGGATGGAGTGTGTTTAGGGATAGGAGATGGATTGGTTGACAGTTTGGAACCTTTGACTCTCCAAACTTGGGAAGATGAGAAATGATGGGTGGATATGAAAGTGTGCATGGAATTAGGACCAACTACTTGATACACTTTATACGTCACTTGAAAAGCCTACTTTTCCTTTTGTGGAAATCTTTGATGGATACTTTTCCCTTTTTTTATTTTTCCCCATAGTTTCTTTGACTGATGGAGTTTGATAGGGATAATATTTCTTTGTATGTTTTGGTATCCATGCATATTTTATTTGTCCATTATGCTTTCCAACTTCTTTTTTTTTGATAACGTTCTTCATACTTTGATTCAATTCTTTCTTTTGACGTTGGTCCCAATTTGTGGGTGGGGTGATGGGTGGATGAAGATTCATGGCTTGGCTAGTTGTAGTATTGACAATAGTTTCATCATGAGGATTCTTCATGCTCCCTATGTTGATGTTTGCTTGAGACATAGTTGCCCCCAATATTGTGGAAGTAGTACCTTTGTTCTTTGATTCTTCCTATTCTGAGATGTCAAGTGTTCAATAAGCATTCTTTGATAGATAGCTACTATAGATGACATTAGTTCAACTTCCTGCTCTGCTAACTCTAGATTATATTATTCTATCTGACTTGTTTCTTTGAGTGGATAATGTTTGATATCCTCATACCTGATGTCCTCAGTCTAAATTTGTGATATATCTGATCCTAATGTTGACAACTCTATTTGGATGTAGGAATCAATAACCTGCTCTTTTTGTGAAATAATGTTAGGATTAAAGGAATCCTATTCTGAATGAAGATCATCTACTTGTCCATCCAAAGAAAGCATCTCATGGGTAGATGGAGGAGTATGTGCTACATGAATATGATCATCTTGCATAGATAGGAGAATTTCCATTAGATTATTGTAGTATCTTGTAGATACAAATTCTTGATCTTGAATGATTTTGGAATTGCTTTCAACATGCTTTGGATCAAGTTCTTGACATGGGTCAATTTCAAAGGATCGATTGCTTAAAAAATGTTCTTGGATGTCATCATTAGACATGGTAAGTGGTGCGATATCCTCAAGTGTCAAGTTTAGGGCTCCTTCAATATTTGTAACATGAGGTCAAAGGGTGTCAACATGTCTTGGAAAGAACCATTGCTAGACTTTGGTGAAAGACATTGATCATGCTTTGGCATAAATTCTTGAGATATGTCCTCTAACTCATTGGATGATGTAGAGACATTTTTAATATGATCATTGGTCGATGGATCGTGCATTATGTTGATAGGATCAAATAATCTTAACACTCCTTGAAATAGATCACTAAAGAGTGGCTCTTGATGTATGGTGAGTTGGTCATCGAATGATGTGGAAAAATATTCAATGTGCTCCTTAATTGAGAGATTTTGAACATTATTTACAACAATTGTAGTGGAGGGATTTCCAATTATGTCTTCAACCAAAGGGTCAAATGATGTTGACATTTCTTGAATTGGATCATTGTTGGGTATCGTTGGCAGATTTTGATCACGATTGAAAAATGACTCTTGACTTATGTTTATTTGATCTTCAGATGAGATAGAAACATCTCCAATGTGCTCTATAATGGATATATCTTGATCAATGCTTTCAACAATTATGGTGGGGAGATTGTCAATGCTATCATCAATGGTTGAATGTTCATTGGTATCCCCAATAATTATCATTTTTCATGTTTGTGCTTGTGTTTGTTGGGTAGCTTGAGTGGCTTGTGGAGCCACCTGACATTGTTGAAGCGCTTGTTGGTAGGCTTGATGTGATTTTAGTGCAATGTTACAATATTGACTTATTGCACTTGGTTTTGGTGGTAGTGGTGGTGTATTTGGAATCATGTTGGATGTAGTGACAAGTGGTTGAGATACACTTGGAGCGATCATGGTAGTGAGGGGTTGAGATATGATGGGTGTGAGAGTGGTGGTTGGAGTGATGGAGGTGATAGGAATGGTTAGAATAATCGAGGTGATAGGCCCTTGGGAGACCATATTTTGATTTGTCAAGATTGATGTTGTCATTTGATTAGATACCATATGTTGGTGTGATGTTGATGGTATATTCAAATGATTTGATGTGATGACTTGATTGGTGTTAGGTGGATTGATTTGGATGGAGTGATTGGTGCTAGGTAAAGGGGGAAGCCCTAAACCAAAGAATGATGTTGATATGGGTAATGGTGGTGGAGATGTCTCTTGGTACAATGACTCAACTATTTTGGTAAGTGTAGCAATTTGATCTCACCAAATTTGATCTTGATTTCGATCTTGACTCCCTTGATATAGTTGATTTGGATTTTTTTAAAGAAAATTTGGAGTGTGTACTTGTGTTTGATTTTGGAAAATGTTCTGATTTGGGATGATGTTCAAATTTGGCATTATGGGTTGAAATTGAACATTGTTGATGTTGGGAATCACATTGCCTTATTTTAGGTAACTCTGATCTTGCATGGTGTTACCTTGACTTGAAGTTGTTAACATCTTGTTTGGATTTTGAAAAATATTTGTATGATTTGCAACCATATTTATCCCAAAGTTTTCTGGATTTATGTTTCAAAAACTTGTACTTGGTACATTCTCGTTGTTCGTTTGAAGGCTCATGCATTGATTGTTTGGTTGGAAAAATCATAGGTTTGGATTTAGATCTACCATCAGGAAATGTGTTCCAATCTTTGATTTGGGAATACTCACACTTGTTGTGCCATTGACATTTGTAGAAGGTAATGATCCCATGTATGGATTGTATAAGTGTGGGTTTTGGTAATCAATCAACATTATAAGGCTTTGAAAGTTCAATTGATTTGGATTACTCATGATGTATGGATCAAGTTTGTATTCCATGTTCTTCTTGTGTTTTGACCTTGTTGCAAAAGTGACCTCTAAGGTTCTTAGGACCAATAACGAGATGGAAGATGAAAAGGTGAAATGATATGAGTATTGTACATTTAGGGACTTTGAATCAATGCTAGACTTAGGGTTTGATTTTAATTGGTTTGATTTGGGTAATGAAATTGTAAACCCTAAGATGTTGGATGTGATCTTAGGATGAATTTTCTCAAAGGATTGCTAATTCAATTAAATGTATGAGAGGATGCATTCCCATATTCCTAACTAAACAAGGTGATTTTGATTTTGATGATTTACCCAAGTCTAGAATGATGTTTCCAAAGCTCTAAAGTTGTTTGTGGGATGAAGATGATAAATGTTTGGATGGATGAAGTGTTTGATTTTCTCCTAAATGAACCTAGGAAGGACTTTTTTACAAGACCAAGATAGTGAAGAACATGCCTTTCTCTAAGAGTAATTCAAAATCAAAAGACCAATGTTTGCATGAAAACCATATGACAAAAAGATGCCAAGCACATGTGTGGGGTCTAATTGATTCAATATTTTCTTAATGGATTCTTTTTACCACAAGCACACTCTTGATTAGATTTTGAATCTAGACATGTCTAATGTCTCAACTTCCCCCTTATCCCACAAAGTGTATTATGTGGAAACCAAAGAAATTTGAGGCAAGAGTTACCTACTGTTGACCTTAGTAGGAGCAAATTGAGATGAAATCCAAATGCTTAGAAGCCTCTAAGGATACGAATCCCAAGGGCAAGCAATAACATTTGAATTTTTTCAAGGATATTTGATTCTCCTAGTAAATGGTTTGAGATTTGATGCTCATGTTCAATGTTGGTTTTCCAATGTTTTCGATTAAAGTACTATGTTTTCAAACTGAATCACAAGCAATATAACACCCTAGCTCAATTGGTACGTTTTTCTTGGTGGGCTTGCCTTATGCCCTTTGTAGTAGAAGAGATGATTTTATATGAAACCAAGGAAAGAGTATAAAGGCATGTTAAGAATGAAGTCTTAACCTCTATACTTTAACCAAGATCAGACATGGCAAGTAACTTCTTGGAATCTAAGTTCCAATGCACCACTTTGATAAACTCGATGAATGGGTTAATTGGTCACTACAAAACAAGGGTTTTATTTCAGACTTTCCGTTCGTGGAGATTGACCCATATGGTGAGAGTCCCCTTTCAGATCCATCTCATCGGAATCAACCTCATGATATTGGCATTTCTTCCAATACCCGGGTGATCCCATAATAGTGGTTTACAATTTTTGGCCAAACTGGACACTGAAATTATTATTTTTAACTAAATCTTCACATTCGGGCACCTATAGCAGCTAAACTGTGAGGAATTTGAAGATGGTGCAAACTAGAGTCTCATCAAATTTTGTCTCTAGATTCTAAAAATATTTTTTTTTTAAATTTTGGAATCAAATTGCACTTCTTTTTCCATCTCCCACGAAAATAGATTTTTTTCAGAAAACAACATTTTTAAAAAGTGATGCACACCGATAACGATAACTTTTTTTCCATGAAGGATGAAATTCTAATTCTTTCAAATTTAGATTTGTAACTCTGATATCTAGTGCTTCCACTTGGTTAGATAGTTTTTATTGAATATTTTTTCCTTAATCAAGTTTCAAAGTCAAACTAATTACAATAACACATCAGATAACTTAACTTTTTTTGCATATGTCAAAATTTAATTTAATTTTTTTTGGATCAAGGACTTCAATATCTGGTGCACTATATTTTAATTTTTTTTTGATAATCTTCTATTTTTCCACATGTGAAGAACAAATAAATTCATTTTGATGAAAAACCTATGTTTAATAAAACTTAAAAAACAAATATATAACAAAACCAAAACATATTAAAATTATATTCATTGGATAGCTTGTTCTGAGGAATACCATAATCATTTGAAATAAATTTTAAATGAATTCATTTGATCCCCCAAAATCTAAATCAAAAGTGATTTTTTATCAGCATTTTGATAGGTGTAAAGGAGACGCATTTATAGGTATGGTTTAAAACTAGCAAGGTTCTATCCAAGGGGGTTTGATCTAAGGTGATTTGATCAAACCCTCTTCAATTGGAATCTTTAAAATGGAACTTTTTAAGGCTTAAATCATTATATTTTCTAAAAATATGTGATTTCAGCTAAAATTTGTTCCTCTTAGGAATTGTAAACCACTATTATGACAGCACCCGTCCACATTTATATCTCAGTTGGAAATACTCTTGGCTTTAGAGTCTTACCAGTTGAGTCATTCCCTTGGGTGAGTACCTTTTCCCCAAGGCAGGCCCTCTAGGATAAACAAAAGTGAATAAACTTATTCATATTTTGATCAACCTTTGTTTAGAAACAAAGGAAGAACACATGCAATAAATTTATCCACACTCGCACAAGATTTTGTCCAATTTTTAAACCCAAACTCAAGTGTGGAGGTAATTAATTACACAATTTAATGTCATCAAAATCCATTTGATTCTCAAGATCGTTGTGAGGTGCAAGAGAAGTGCATACATCTTTTTAATGACATTACTTTGTGTAAGTATTTACAAGACAAAGAAGCATTTGTTCATTTTAGATCCACATAGCAATGATATGATTCTTTTTAGTGTACCAAATTTGAAGTGCAAAGTTAATTGTTCAATTTTATCCCACAAAGCAAATGTTTAGTATGTTTCTGATTTTCAATTTTTAGCCAACTTTGAGTAAAAAGAATGGTCTAGTTGGCCTAAAACAGAAAATGAAAGTCGAAAATAGATATTCTAGACCATTCCAATGAGCATTTAAATTTTTTTTTTTAGATTTAGTGTCCAATGCTCACTTTCGAACTCAAATTTGCTTGTGATTTATCTACTCTATGCAAAGTACCTATTAAAATAGCAAAAGAAAACAATGGTTAAAATGCCATAAATCAAATTTTAAGAAATCCCAAGAAACCATATGATAAAAAATAATTAGATAGCAGGATTAAATATGACACCACATTTTATACACTAGTTTATTTAGCATGAAAAATAAAAGTTTGATCCACAAGCTTATATTAACCATGTATATTGCTTTAACTATGTTTTTGTGGATTTAGTAATCATCCAACCGCCACCAGTTGACCCCAATCCATCGATGCCATCCTGGTTTCTGATTTTCAATGACTTGTCCAAGAACATCAACTAAGGATTTGCATTAAAATATATTAAACCTCAAAAGCATGTCTTGAAAGATATCTCCATGTAGGAGATCATATGTTTGGTGGATTTAATGCGCAGTAGCTAGACAACTTGGTTCACACGTGTTTTACTTCTACCACCGAAAGAAAGTACTTGCGACCTGCAAGTAAGTATCTAATGTGCCTCATAGAATATGTCACTATCGCCCATAGCAACAACTTCTATGTTTGCACTCGAGAATCCTATAAAATCTGATCGTTGAAATAGAAGGCCTTCAAAACCTATAGTCAAAACCATAAAGTAAATACCACTTAAGGAAACCCTAGCAAGGTGTGGATCAAGCTCGAATTTGATGGTCTATTTGACCATTTTTTGCATTTTGGACGATATTACAACCTAAAAATTTATTAGACCGTATCATTTGACTTGCTATATTTTTATATAACCGTAAAATTGACACTTAAAATTATTATTAAACCATAAAAATTATTATTATTATATATATATAAAACAATTTTCATGATAAAAATATAAATTAGTTTAGATTTGGAATAATTCTTTCTAATTTCACTTTATATTAATATATCTAATTTATTATAAATAAATTTATTAATTCAAAATGTATTGAAAATAGAATGTTTTCAAGATTAAATATAGTTTTTTCTAATTTTTTAAAGATTTTGACATTTTTACTAATATAGTTATCATTGATGTTTATTAATATATATGATTTATGATATTTATTATAAAAATTATATTAGTTCAAAATGTTTTCAAAATAGAATATAATTGATTTTTAACTTTTTGAATATTTTAACAAGATTTATTTTCTATATAATTTAGAAACTTTAACATTAAATTTAAGATTTTTAGATTTATTTCTAATTATCAATATTTTCTAATTTTATAATTATGAATAATCACATAACACAAATTTTCAAGATAATACAGCATAAAACTTATTGGTGAGCAATGAGCATGTTCAAATTTTATTTTCCTTTTATAAATAATTATTCTTAGCTTTGATTTTTTTCAACATAATACAACATTTAAGGATTAAGCATTTTTTTTTACAGGCGATTCACCGGCTTTGATTCCTTAAAGCATTTTTTTTTACAGGCGATTCACCGGCTTTGATTCCTTAAAGCATTTTTTTTACAGGTGATTCACCGCTTTGATTCCTTAAAGCATTTTTTTTTATAGGCGATTCACCGGCTTTGATTTTTTTCAAGATAATACATGTGTTTTATTGGTGAGCATGTTGAAATTTTAGATAATGAGTTGAATAAGGATTAAACTATTTTTAATTTTATATAATTATTTTGGATAGGTTTGAAATTGATATTTAAATATGATTTTAGATAGATCAATTTGGAGATTGAACTATAAAAAATACTTAATTAATTTATATGATACATAATATTTAAAAAATCAAATTACTTGTGTTATTAAAAATAGAAATTTATAAAAAAAAAATCATATTTAATATGTATGATTAATAAAATCAATAATATTTTAATATAAATTAAATATTTTTTTGACAGTTAAATTTTTTCATAAAACGTAAAGTGACAGGCATTTAAATGAACAAACCGTCACAAAATTTTCATATGTCTGGGTGGCTATCAAATTCCAGGCCTGGTGTGGATCATATGTTAGATCTACAGTTTGAAAGATTTTAAAGCAAATACAATTGATAGGTGGAAAAGTTATGCCTAACCCATTACATACGGACTGCCTCCGCTATATCTGCAAAACCGTAAGGCATGAAATATTGTTTTGGCTCAAGAAAGCGACATTTTCTGTGTGCACAACAATGTACAAGCTTGTTCAGCTTTGCTTTATGGGCGCAACAAAGACTCAATAAACAATAATCATCATCCTTACAGACCGTAGAGTAAAGAGAATTTATGACTAGCAGAAAAAATGTAGGTTCTAGGCAATATATGGTATATCTTGTACCACTGACCAAATCACCAGGAAGTGCTGGTGAAGACTTTTCTAAAAAGCTAAGAGTCTTTAATGCTTCCAACAGCGTTCAACATGAAAGGTGTAGGCTCAATCCAGGCAAAGATGAGGCAACTATGCAAGGAAAGCACTACTTACTATTACTATGGCTAGCAACAACATTATCAGAAAAAAGGACAGTTAAAGCTTCTCAAGGGAATCAGGCGCGAAGGATTCTTATGTTGACATTTCACTTAGAAATTGGAACTATTTTGTGTTAAGGGGACAAATCAGAAAACGAGGCAACACGTCATGAGAAGCTAGAAAATTGTATTGTGAAATATTGACACAAAGCCTGAAATGTTGATGCAGCAATGGGCAGCCATCGTGGATATACTTTAATCATGCATACACTTTAATCATGCATTGGTGATAGGAAGGAACACAATTCACAGCTTTATAAGCTACACGCCAAGCCTCCATTTCAAAGCAACATTTTATTTTCCTGCGCCAAGATAGAAGACACACATTTGTTTGGAAAAAAGCTTCTTAAAAATACGTAAAACAAATTTAATTTGATGGAGAATGTCACCCGTTTTGAAATCTTTGGCAACATGCGAAGATAATAATTAGAAAATGTTTTTGTTAGCAGTATAACTCCAAAACCAGCGGTAAAAAGCATGAAAAATTAGTAGCCATTTCCTTAATATGAAAGAGTTTGCATTGCAAAAGGTAGTGCGCAGTGAAGTAGCTTAAAATTGGTTAGGAAATAACTCAATGCCACTCCTTTCTGGTGTTTCTTTACTCTCCTCTTGTCATAAGCGGTAATGCCATTTATTCAAAAGAAAGTAGCTTAATAGATTCCATTCAGTTGTAACAAAAATAAAGGTCATTGAGGAGATGGGTCACGCCTTAAAGAAAAGATCAAAGAATGCATTGGGTGGGTAATCAGAGAGAGCAAAGAAAAGGCATGAAAGTTGTTTAACAGAATGCCTCAAAAATGCAGTTTCATGAAATGGTCCAAGTCTAAATTTCCAAGCAAATGACCCTTGTAAAATGTTTATTAGAAGTGGAAGAATAGATAAAGCACATGAAAATGCTTTTAGAAGCTTTCAAGAAGATGCAATTTCTAGCTATCAATCTAAACTCGATGACTTTTCTCAATAGCTTACCTGCCTAAACCAAAATTGACAATGTAAAATAAGGTATGGAGGAAAAATAGAGCAATGGAAGGAGTAAAATAATAAGATTGCAATGCTTCGACTGTCATGAATGCAAAAATAAATTAAATACCCAGATGCACTTCAATATATCGAATAAATTCTGGTTATTATGCATCATTTGGAAAATACAAAGTGGCTTTCATCTTTCTCATTGATAGGATTCATTATATTGCTATTTTCATTCCCACATAGTAAGCATTCAAAATCATGAGAAAAGTGAAAGAGGTGATCAAAACAAATCCCGAATAGATCTACGCCAATACACTTTGATCAGTGCAAACAAAAATTTGAAGTAAATGGACAATATACACTTTAAGGGAAAATTAAAAAGTAGATTTAAAGTATACACCAATACTTATTCTTGAACCATGTATACTTAAAAACAAATTAGAAGCCTATATTTGAGTATAATGTGCATCTAATGAGCCTTCCCTCCTTCTAGCACCAAATGTAGATGCCAAATCTGAATTTGGTTAGTATTTTAAAACCAAGCTAACAATCAAGCATCCATATGAAATAATAAATCATGTTTCTAAATGCAAACAAATTACAAGATAGAGTAAATCATATAAAACATGAAATAAACCCTATTTCATATTGGATTGGTGCTATTGTTGAAAATAGCCCTTTCCCAATCCTTGGTAGATAAGCTAGATGATGATGATAAGATGGAAAAAATTAGTTCTCAAATGAAGAGAGTGACTTTGCATAGGAGTTGTAGATCAAGTTGTGGAGGATCTTGAACAATGGAGATGGTCTCTATGGGTGCTGTCATAATAGTGGTTTACAATTCCTAAGAGGAATGAATTTTAGCTAAATTCATATATTTTTAGAAAATATAATGATTTAAGCCTTAAAAAGTTCCATTTTAAGGATTCCAATTGAAGAGAGTTTGATCAAATCACCTTAGATCAAAACCCCTTGGATAGAACCTCGCTAGTTTTAAACCATACCTATAAATGCGTCTCCTTTACATCTATCAAAATGCTGATAAAAAATCACTTTTGATTTAGCTTTTGGGGGATCAAATAAATTCATTTAAAAAAAAATTCAAATGATTATGGTATTCCTCAGAACAAGCTATCCAATGAATATAATTTTAATATGTTTAAGGTTTTGTTATGTATTTGTTTTTTAAGTTTTATTAAACATAGGTTTTTCATCGAAAAATGAATTTCTTTGTTCTTCACATGTGGAAAAATAGAAGATTATCAAAAAAAAAATTAAAAATATGAGTGCACCAGATATTGAAGTCCTCGATCCAACAAAAAATTAAATTAAATTTTGACATATACAAAAAAAGTTACGTTATACAGTCTATGTCTGAATTGTAATTCGTTTGACTTTGAAACTTGATTAAGGAAAAAATATTCAATAAAAAACTATCTAACCAAGTGGAAGCACTAGATATCAGAGTTACAAGTCCAAATTTGAAAGAATTAGAATTTTATCCTTCATGGAAAAAAGGTTATGCATTATATGCTGGTGTCACTTTTAAAAATGTTATTTTCTAAAAAATCAATTTTCGTGGGAGATGGAAAAGAAGTGAAATTTGATTCCAAAAATTTTGAAAAAATATTTTTAGAATCTACAGACAAAATTTGATGAGACTCTAGTTTGCACCATCTTCAAATTCCTCACAGTTTAGCCGCTATAGGTGCCCGAATGTGAAGATTTAGTTAAAAATTATAATAATTTCAGTGTCCAGTTTGGCCAAAAATTGTAAACCACTATTATGGGATCACCCCTATTTGTAGATTCTCAAATTGAAAGAATGCTTATGAGAGAGCAATGTGGAATAAATATTTGGCCAATAGGAAGAGGCCACTTGTCAAGTTGTGAGAGGTTGAGGAATGAGCACATTTTGGCCAATGTGCCAAAGAGAGGGAGATTTCAAATTTGAATTTGTGAGTTAATGTTGAGTTTGACTTGTGCAAGGGACATGTAAGAGCCATGTAAGAGCTCATAAATACTTTGTTGGGTGTACATGTCCACTTGTTTTTGAATTCAAACTTGAGGGAATATTCCTCAAAGATGCCATGTTGAGTGAAAATGATGATTTTAATAAATCAATAAATTGATTTATTTGTGCAAGTGGAAATATCTAGAGGATGTGATGGGTGGTTAGGTTAGGTTAATCAGGATTAGATTAGCTTAGGTGATGATTAGGTGATTTTGACCAATTTGACTTAAATATTTGATTTATTTAAATCAGAAAATGATAGAATATGCATTTGGAGATTTAATTAAATAAAGTTTTGTTTATTTAATTAAAGGTTGATGTGAGACAAGTTGATTTATTTAATAGTCATGATTTACTTGGTGAATGAATTTGCTGCGTTCGATTTATTTAATGAGCGGATGAATGTGAATTGGGCGCATGATGTTAATTTCACGTGTCTATACAAGCATTACAGTATTTAATATTAATAGTTTGTCCTATCACAAATTTAAAAGGTGAGCACAATGAATACCATGTATTTTTTTAATAAATGTGAAGGATTTTCAAAGAGTTTTAGTGTTCAACTATTGGTCCATTTTTGTTTGATATAAGTTGTAATTTAAATAATTATGTTTTATTTTTATAACAACAAATAGTTTTTATGTGTTCAACAATTGGTCCATTTGTGTTGAATATAAAAGCTAGAGATAACAAAGATTTATGGTTACCAATAGGTATTTGGTCCATTTAGGTTGTATACAAGTTTTATTTTAAATAAAAATATGATATTCTACAAGCAACAAAGGATATTTTTTGTTCGACTACTAGGGGTACCATGATTAAGATTTGGTTGAATCTTTAAAAAGTCAAATTTTGGACACTTCTCATGCTATGCGGCAAGTTGCATGATGAGTCACACCTCCAAACCTTAGTTATAGATAGATAAGGGGCCAGTCCACATTTCAAATAAAAAATATGAATGTCCTATGATATTACTAGCCCCTCTCCCCTAAATTCAGTAAGAATTAGGTGTGGATGCAATATGTTAAATTATGTGAGATAATGTATATTAATATGCTTCCCCTTAATCTTTTTCTAGCTTAAGGTTTGAAAATCATTTTGTATAAATGAAATTATTGATAATAGAGCATTTCTAGGGAAAAAATCATCTTGTAATATGTTATTCTATACTAGTATTTATATAAAAATAGTAATTTTTTTTTTACATTTGTGGGGTGATAAAATTAATGAAATTAGTATATGTGTCCACATATCACACATATATATAAAATTTAGATTCCTTACAATTTTCCATATAGTTCTTCATATTAGATTTTGATGAATGAAAATGAGATATGCTTACACTATACTAACATACAAAATACATAACATCCCTGATATTGGGACCCAAGGACATGCATTTGGCCTAATCATGAATATATTTGGCATGATATAGGTATTCCTTGCTCTATTGTTACTCTTGCTAATTTTGGGGGCTAAATTTTAGGGTATTGTCTCAGTGGGGGCCTTTGGCGAAATGGAAAACCATTCATAACCCTATTTAATCAAACAGAGAGGTTGAATGCACTAGATTTGGGAGTCATCATGAAAGATGTTGAGATTTTATTATCTTGATTTAGGGGTCCCATTCCTCAATCACTCTCCCATGGCCTACTAGGAGGACAGAGACATCAAAGTTTGCAACTTGTAGGAGATCATAAAGCAATGCATAAGTATTTTAAATATAAACTTGTTAAATACATTGATTAATATAACAATGATGCAAATTCAAGATATTAGGAAGCAATGCAGAAGCATTTTGAATATAAACTTGTTCAATACATTGATTAATATAACAATGATTCAAATTTTTATAATTATTCAGGATAAAACACCCCAAATTGGAGAGTTTTATGTTTTATAATAGAGCAGTTTATAAATAGAGTAGGAAAGAGAAAAAATCTCAATCAATTCATATAGAGAGGGATATTTACAACAAATTTATGTTATTATGCAGTTTTATATATGATAACCCCTTAGACAAGATTTTTTTTATCTAACTCAAATACATGTGGAATATAATCTTATCCTCCAAAAAAATTATTGGTTGTGACATATAAACAATATGATGAACATTACACATGAAAAGATATCCAAGAAGAATGTTGCAGGAAAAGAATGGTGAAATATTGCAAATTAATCCTCTTTCAAAGATTTCTTGCTACATGAAAGTTGATCTGTTTCAAGGAGATATATATCCCCTTGAAGTAAATTGCCTAGATTTGTATGGTTAGGGTGTGGCATGTTATTTGTATAATATTATTAAAATTGAAATGCACTTGAAGGTATAAATCCCCTTGAACTTGATGGAACTTTAAAAAAAAAATGGCAAAATTCTTGAAGTGCTTATATTAAAACCCTAGAATTTTCTATTTAAATTTTTTTGTCATATCTGATGAAGGGTTTTTATGAGGGTTAGGGTTTTTGTTTTTAGGTGCATGACATTCTATTTTGTTGTTAGTTGTATAAATGTTTGTTGTCAGTCACAAAAAGGGAGGGAATTTTCATACTTACATTATCATGTGACTATCACCGTACTTCTGGTCTTTCTCTTGTATAGGGCTAAATCATTTGTTTCTATTGGGATAAGGAGATGATCTTTTTATCATTATGTCCTTTAGTTCCACATGATTCCAATGTTGTGAGCCTATTGTTCTCGTGCCGTCCTAGAGAAGTCCCCTCTTTATAACGACTTATGAGCATGTGCCTAAAGCTTCCACTTAAGTCCCAATGGCCCTTACGTTCTTATCGCTCATCGTTGATTTATTCATTAGTTTACACCTTGAATTAGCGATGAGTGATAAATGGTACTCTCCTTTGATATCGCTCATCACTAATGATAATTGATCATCCCAATTTCTAATAGTGATGAGCGATGTTTTTAGTCTTAGGCTCTCATCTCTAATCATTGATAATTGTTAAGAAGAAAATTTGTAATAGAAATGAACGATATGTTCCATATGATCATGGATATGTTGTGAAGAGTGATTCTCACATTAGGGATGCACGATAAAACCTATAAGTATTGTAAATCGTTCATCACTAATTTCTTGCATAATGTATGAGGGGTATTAGTGATGAACGTAAACCTTATCACTCATCACAGATTTTTTTGAGGACTTAAGTTCTAAAATAGTGATAAGTAATGGGTTCCTTTTAAGGGGTTCTCATTTTTTCACTAATTTGATATGATCTTGTGGGTGATATGTTTGGTGCCATTTTTTTTTGTAGGTACACGTGTCCAAGATCTGGTACCTCCATAATATCTCTTGTCATTGATGAGATCATAGGTGTGAGGTTTTCATTGGCGATGCATGATGCTTGGATAGATGTGACTAGGAGTCAAACCATAACATCAGGGGCTAAAGGTCATCACAAAAATTTCTTCATTGTTAATAGAATTGAGAAATGATAAAGTAAATCAATGATGAGCAACAACTACCACTAAAAAGGGCAACCTGATAGGATCCTAGGGATCTCTCGTAAGGAAAAAGGAAATCAGCAACAAGACTAGAGGACCATTGATAAAATTCAAAATTATGATGATCCAATGGATAGGAAATCATTGCATAAGTAGCTTCATCACTAATGAGCAGCCTAGGCATGAGGGAAAATCAACGATGAAGGAATAAGGCATATAAAGAAAATTTCTCTCTAAACTGGCCTTATGTACTTCACCGATGTTAATGAAGAGCATAGATTAGGTTGGTGATACATTCTAATTATCAAGACTTATATGATTAATCTAGAATTAGAGAATAACATGTCAATGTTTGAGGTAGCATTGATATTTTCAAGAAACAAGTTGATAATAGACGATAAACGATGCTCATGGCCACCTTAGGTGAAATTTTAATTACTTTTAGATGAATAGTCCAGATTTAGAGCCAAGCTGATAAGCCACCAGTTCGCTTGTGCGAGGAGTTCTAAATCATTAATTTTGCATGCTCAAAATCTCTATTTAATGTAGGATGATTGGTGATTATTCTCACTATCTTTCACTCTGTAGTTTATGTTGGGTGAGGTGTAAAGGATACTAGTCTATTTACAGTTGAATTTTTTGGTCCTAATTAAGTTGGTATGAATTTGAGTTCTCTGGTATACATACTTAGGACTTTTACTGTTTGAGTTGGTGGTTATCACTGGGATTGGGATAATTCTCTTGTGGGTTTTAAATCAAAAGTATTTTAAATTTTCATTTTGTTAGCCTTGACAAGATGGGAAAAACTTGTGAGGTGACTCCACCTATTAAGAAGTCTAGTCGATTAAGTATGTCTAAATTCCAAGAGGATGTAATTGAGTAGGAAACCATAGTTTCTCTTGAAGTTGCAAAGGGAAAAAGGAGGGCTAGAGGCCATAAAATGAAGACAATTGTGTAGAGTACTTACTGCTTGAGAAAGAGGACCCTTTTGAGGGGAGTGGCTAAATTCAAAGGCAACGAACTAGCATTTCCAGTGAAGAAGGCTAGAAAGAAGGAAAAGGGCCACCAGACTAGCATAGGAAAGTAGAGTTCTCTTATTGTGCTCTTGGATACTCCTTCAAATGTTGAAGTTGAGATAGACTTAGACTATGGCCAATATGTTCTTTTGCTGCTGCCTTATGATAGCTATAATGATGATGTGTAGGTAATACCTCCAATTACAATGAAAACTAGGAGTGGTTGGGAATTTTCAAATGTTCTACAACTTCAAATAAGGCCTTTACTTGATTTTAGTTTTTGATGACACCATGTCTTTGCATAGGAGGTATTTGTTTTCATGTGTTCATGGTTGGTCTTTTCATTCCCTTGCTAATGTGGCAGCCTCTTTGATAATATGGTTGAAATTATTTTTTGTTCAAAGCAAAAGAATACTATGACAATGACTCCTTGTGTTTAACACATGTTTTTTTTCCATTTTGTCCTCCTCTGTTCTCAAATGATTACCTATGAAATTGCTTGGGGAGTCCTTCGACGAGTTAGTTGAAATTATATTTTGAAATGAATTGAAATGAGAATGAAATTATAAATTTAGTTGGTTTCTTGTCACTCCCTTGTTTATATAACAGGGATTCCATGGCTAAAAAAGAGAGTTAAGATATTTTTAAGTACAGAGTAAGGTCACAGTAAATACTACGCTCAAGAAGCTAAGTAGAATGTGAGTATATATTCAGGTAATATAACAAAAAAAAAATTTAAGAAGAAAGTTGTACTACATATGAATTTTTAAATATGGCTATGCAATGCAATATCAAAAATATAAAAGAAGCTTAGTTTTCAAAGTGTCTCTCCTATACAGTTTTTAGCAAAGCTATGAATGAAAGTGTTAATAGCAGTTATGTTCATGCTTTTTTCATTTGCACAAAATGTATAAATTCATCTTATGCTTCAGTTTAATGAACTGATTAAATGTTGAAAGGAGCTCATGAGTTTTTAAGAAAATGATATAGGATTACATAAGGAAGTGATGCTTTGTAGATATAGTGAGTTGGGTGTTACAAAGTGACACTCTAATAGTCCCTTAGTTTCTGATATTCAATTAATAATGTACAACTTATTTCATACATGTTATAATTCTTTTCCTCTCTTAGATAAGTCATGATTGTTTCATCAGTATGTGTTACAGTCAGCTGAGCTAAATATTGAATTGGACTTGGGATTCAAGACAAAGAATGATACACAAAATACTTTAAACCTGATTATTTCAATTTTAAGAAAGTGTTTACACTCTTGGAAATAAATAATACTTTTATTCAAGGTCATCCAAGACTCTAATATGGTAGTTTTCTGACATAGTGAATCTTTTTGATGGAATACTCTTAACCTAAAGTGAGATATTATGAGTATACATGGGATTTCCCTCCCTGGGTTTCACATAGCCTAAAGAGAAGAAGTGTGGTACTAGTTACTTCCCTTAGGTGTTGGAAAATCCTCAACCTAGCTAATAATTGAGTTGTGGCAAGTTGATAGGATAGGATTGAGATTAAGTTTGGTTCTAAAAAAATAACCAATAGAAATGGCAACTTCGCTAGGGAACAATTTTTCATCTATCATGTAAAGTTGTTGAAGACCATTTGAAAGGAGTCAGAGCACAATAAACTTCTGGTTTAGATTGTTGAGGAAGTTTTAGATCTGTAAATTGATGCATAGCAGCCTCAAATTCATAAATGACGTGAAGTGACTCTGCTGGGGAGAAATCAAAGAAATATAGTCTTGCTTCAAAGATTTTCTTGTCATCTAAGAGGTGGTAACACTTCTCTAAATTCTATCATATGAAGGAATGTTGTTATGTATCATAACCTGAAAGTGCTTTATTCAAAATTATAGAAACTGGAGGTATGAAGGTACATGGTTGTTCGCATAGTCTCATTTTGCTGAACCTAACATGTTGAAAATCAATTGTTGTTCCACTTAAAATATTTGTCAGAGTATTCACACTTGCTATTGTGATTGGCTAAAGATAAAGTTGAATATCTTAGGGTTTTCTATTCATTTGCATTATCATCTATTTCAATCTTGAGTTATTATCATACTGTTAATCATCCTACTGATATTTTTGATAGAGGAAAAAAGGGGTTTTACAGGGACCCGAACCACAAAGTTAACAAAAAGAAAAAAGATAAAGCATTAAAGTACCCAAAAAAAAAAAATTGAAAAGAGAAAAGAACCATTAAATAGCAGTAGCCACCAAATGAAGGCCATCAAAGGCCACCAAAAAGACTAGACAAAAAACCAGCAACAACTAGCCTAAGGAGTTTAAAACATCCATAGTATTAGCTTCTAGGTTATGCATCTCCTGGACTCCCTTCTAATGTATAAATCATCCTACTGATGTTTTATATAGTCATGGTTGTAATTATGTATAATTATTTAAACTCTAGTTTGCATACATCCATGGATGATCAAAAAGATGTAACCATGCCACTAGAAACTTGGATGGATATTGTCAAGAAGCTTCATAAATCTGACTATTCTTAGGTAGTTGATATTAAAAAGTGTAGTAATTCAAGTGAAAACAATTCTAGGATAAGGCCAAAATGGAAAGTTGTGTTTAAAAAGGGAGTTAAAGAGATGAACAAAAGGCACCAAATGGCTATGCAAGCCCAGTTAAGAGATAATCATAATAAATCTGTTAACTAGGTTGTTGTACCTCTTGTCAATTATTTTGACCCATTGTATGATCAATTAGATTTTTCATGGATTGATTACAAGGTTTAAATAATTTCATCTCGAATCTATAAGAAAATTCCTAGATTTAATGGATACAGTGTGTGTGAAGGAGATGCAATGTATATCCAAAGTTTCTATAGTTTTATGGTAAGAAATTTGTTTAAAGATAAAGATATGTGAATGAGATTTTTTGTTAGATCTCTGGAAGCTAGTGCAAGGGACTGGTACTTAAGTTTTCCTAAGAAGTATTTTCCCTATTGGGATAATCTAGTAGATGCTTGGAGGAAATAATTTGCAAAACAACCCTTTGATTTTGTCACAAAGTTAAAAAAGCTAAAGAAGCAGGATAATGAGTCAAGCCTTTCTTTTAATCACATATTTGCTACTAATCTTGCACTAATCCCTGAAAGTTTTAGACCTAGTACATCAGATTGTATCCATTTGTATTTTGAAGCTTTTGAGGAGGGATCTAGTGCACTGATTAAGGACTTCAAAATATTGAATATGAAGATGGTCTACACATGTCTAGATAATATGGAAAAGATGAGGAATGAATATGTGCAAGGTATGTTGTCTTCAATTGTGGATAAGAATGTGGATGAAACCAACAATTGTGTGGATACAAATGATCAGATACATGTATTTTCAAATGTAGATAAGAGCATACTTGAGAAGTAGAAAATTAAAAGCACTCATACTCATAATTATGAGAATATTTCCCTTCACCTGCAAAAGGATATAAAGGATTAGATCAGTGATGAAACCCAATGCATGGAGTTTCTAGATTTTGGTGAAAATATATTTGTATGTCCTGAATTGCAACTTGGAAAAGCATGTGTTTCTACTAAAGGTCAAGAGAGAGATGGTTGAAGGAGTGGATTAGGATTATGACTTACTAAATAGTGAACAAATTTCAAACTTGTTAACTATTGAATATCAGAAATATGCATGTATAGATAGCCCTTAGTTATTATGTAATATTCATATTGATTTTGACAATAATGATAGTCTTTGTTATACAAAACATGAAACATGGGCATCTAATATTCCTTATATCTATGAACTAATTGATCAACACTGTGGTAATGTGGATAATAAAAAGCAATTGATTGATTTCAATAATGTTTTGAACAATGAACATAGTAGCGTGAAGACTAATGAATGTTGAGAAGCCTGTATCAGTTAGTTGAGAACAACAGACATGATGAGGTTTGTACATCTAATAAGTCAGGTTGTGAAAGTCAAAGAAAATTTAAGCAAGTATTTGTTTTCTATTTTGGATGAACCTAGTTATGATTTTTTTTATGTGGATATGGGGGTTGATTCAAAATAAAAATAGATTATATTTTTTAACTAGAATTACTCACTTTTGAACAAGCTATAAATGCTAAATATATTGACACGTTGTGTTTAGAGGATGTCAAAGTGAGTAGGATAAGGATAAGGTAGAGATTCTTGATGATTCTTTACACTAACTTTTTGAAGCACAATTACAATATGTGCCAATGTATGAGTGTGGTTCTCTACACACATTTGGAGATAGTTTGCATGAGGTGCATAATATTTTGATATATGACTGTTTTACTTTTAATATACAAACTACTATGAAGATTGAGACTGGTAGTACTAGCTACTTGGCAAATTATGAGTGCCAAATTTTTTAGCCGCATGTAAATTCCCTACATTGTGGTAATGGGAAAAAAATTGAGGAAGGTTGTTTTGAGCTTAACAATGTTTTAAATGGTAAAAAATATGAGTTTCTACCACTAGCAATACAATATTTCCAAGGTATGCCTAATTCTCAAATGCATGGTGATTACAAATTTGTTAGAACTGCTAGCATGTTCAGTTGGGCATATTCCAGTGATGTTTTTAGGATGGATTTAGTCAGAAGTGATGAAAATTTTGTATATGACAGAGGTAAGAAAAGGCCTATACTTTTAATGGCCTTTGGCCATCAGATATATGGTTTGGTTTGTCGAACCAAAGCAATGGGAGAAGAGATGATCTTTTGACTTTGTTACCTAATGGAGTAGGCACTTGGTCTACTTCTCGAAAGGATCTAAATTCTTGATGTATTCACTGATGAAAAAATGTCCCCAAAAAGAGCCACTGATGACATTTTCAAAAAAAATTTATAAAATTATTGAAGTGCTCATATTGAAACCCTAGAATTTTCTATTTAATTTTTTTTTCATATCTGATGAAGGGTTTTAATGAGGGTTAGGGTTTTTGTTTTTAGTTGCATGGCATTCTATTTTGTTGTTAGCTATATAAATGTTTGTTGTCGATCACAAAAAGGGAGGGAATTTTCATACTTACATTATCATGTGATTATCATCATACTACTAGTCTTTCTCTTGTATAAGGTTGAATCATTTATTTCTATAGGGTTAAGGAGATGATCTTTTTGATCATTATGTCCTCTAGTTCTACATGATTCCAATGTTGTAAGACTATTGTTCTCATTCCTCCCTAGAGATGTCTCCTCTTTAGAACAACTTATGAGAACATCCTAAATCTTGCACTTAAGTCCCAATGGCCCTTACGTTCTTATCACTCATCGTTGATTTATTCATTAGTTTACACATTGAATTAGTGATGAGCGATGGACGATACTCTCCTTTGATATCGCTCATCGCTAATGATAATTGATCATCCCAATTTCTAATAGCGATGAGCAATTTTTTTAGTCTTAGGCTCTCATTACTAATCGCTAATAGTTGTTAAGAAGAAAATTTGGTGATGAGCGATATGTTCCATATGATTACAGATATGTTGTGAAGATTAATTCTCACATTAGCGATGCACGATAAAACCTATGACTATTGTAAATTGTTCATCACTAATTGCTTGCATGATGTATGAGGGGTATTAGCAATGAACATAGACCTTATGACTCATTGCAGATTTGTTTCAAGACTTAAATTCCAAAATAGTGATAAGCGATGAGTGCCTTTTAAAAGGGTTTTTATTTTTAACTAATTTGATATGATATTGTGGATGATATCTTTAGCACCATTTGTTTTTGTAGCTACATGTGTCCAAGATCTGGTACCTCCACAATATCTCTCATTGTTGATGAGATCATAGGTCTGAGGTTTGCATTGGTGATGCACGATGCTTGGATAGATGTGACTAGGAGTAGGCCATAGAATTGGGGGCTAAAGGTCATCACAAGGATTTCTTCATCGTTGATAGAATTGAGAAATGATAAAGTAAATCAATGATGAGTGACAACTACCATTGAAAAGGGAAATATGGCAAGATCTTGGGGATCTCTCGTAAAGCAAAAGGAAATCGGCGAGAAGACTAGATGGCCATTGATAAAATTATAAAGTAGGATCATCCAATGGATAGGAAATCATCACATAAGTAGCTTCATCACTAATGAGCAACCTAGGAATGAGGGAAAATCAACGATGAAGTGATAAGGAATATAAAGAAAGTTTCTCTCTAAAATGGCCTTATGTACTTTTCTAATACTAATGAAGAGCATGGATTAGGTTGGCGATACTAGCTAATTGTCAGGACATATATGATTAATCCAAAATTCAAGAATAACGTGTCAATGTTTGAGGTAGCATCATTGTTTTCAATAAGAAAGTTGATAATAGCCAAAAAAATGATGCTCATGGCCAGCTTAGATGAAATTTTAATTTCTTTTAGATCAATGGTCCAGATTTAGAGCCAAGTTGATAAGCCACTAGTTCGCTTGCACGAGGAGTTCTGCAACATTAATTATGCATGCTCAAAATCTCTATTTAATGCAAGATGATTAGTGATTATTCTCACTATATTTTCACTCTGCAGTTTATGTTGGGTGAGGTGTATAGGATACAGGTCTATTTACATTAAAATTTTCTTTTCCTAGTTAAGTTTGTATGAATTTTAGTTCTCTGGTACACTCAGGACTTTTACTATTTGAGTTGGTGGTTATCACTAGGATTGGGATAATTCTCTTGTGGGTTTTAAATCAAAAGTATTTTAAATTTTCATTCTAATAACCTTGACAAGATGGGAGAAACTGGTGAGGTGACTCCACCTAGTAGGAGGTCTAGTTAGTTAAGTATTTCTAAATGCCATGATGAGGGAATTGAGCAGGAAACTGCAGTTCTCCTAAATTTGCAAAGGGAAAATGGAGGGCTAGATGCCATAAGAAGAAGACAATTGTGCAGAGTACTTACCGCTTGAAAAAAAGGACCCTTTTGGGGGGAGAAGCTGAATTCAAAGGCAAGTAACTAGTGTTGCCAGTGAAGAAGGCCAAAAAGAAGGAAAAGGCTACTAGACTAGCCTAGGATAGTAGAGTTCTCTTATTGTGCTTTGGGATACTCCTTCAGATGTTGAAGCTAAGATAGACTTAGACTATGGCCAATATGTCTATTCCTTGGTGCCTTATGATAGCTTTGATGATGATGTGTTGGTAATACCTCCAATTACAATAAGAACTAGGAGTGGTTGGGCATTTTTAGATGTCGACGACTCCAAATAGGGCCTTGGTTTTAGTTTTTGATGACACCATGGTCTTTGCATAGGAGGTATTTGTTTTCATGTGTTCATGGTTGGTCTTTTTTTTCCCTTGCTAATGTGGTGGTCTCCATGATAATATGGTTGAAATATTTTTTTTCCAAGAAAAAGAATACTATGACAATGACTCCTTGTATGTTTTTTTCCTTTTTGTCCTTCCCTATTCTCAAATGATTACATATGAAACCACTTAGGGAGTCCTTCAATGAGTTAGTTGAAATTAGATTTTGAAATGAATTGAAATGAGAATGAAATTGTAAATTCAATCAGTTGCTTGTCGCTCCCCTATTTATATAAAGGGGATTACAAGGCTAAAAAAGAGAGTTCAAAATTTTTTGAGTCCAGAGTAAAGTCACAGTAGATACTATGCTCAAGAAGCTAAGTAGAAGGTGAATATATATTTGAGTAATGTATGAGATAGAAATTTAAGAAGAAAGTTATACTATGTATGAATTTTTAAATATGGTTGTGTAATGCAATATCAAAAATATAAAAGAAACTAAGTTTTCAAAGTGTTGCTCTCTTGTACATTTTTTAGCAAAGTTATGAATGAAAGTGTTAATGGCAGTTTGGTTCATCCTTTTGTCATTTGCACAAAATGTATGCTTTCATTTTATGCTTGAATTTAATGAACTTATTAAACATTGAAAGGAGATCATGAGTTTGTAATAAAATGATACAAGACTACATAAGGAAGTGATGTTTTGTAGATATAGTGAGTTGGGTGTTACAAAGTGACACTCTAACAGTCCCCCAGTTTCGGATATTCAATTAATACTATACTACTGATTTCATACATGTTATAATTCTTTTCTTCTCTTAGATAAGTCATGATTTTTTCCTTAGTATGTGTTATAGTCAGCTGAGCTAAATATTGAATTGGACATGTGATTCAAGATGAAGAATGATACACAAAATACTTTAAGCTTTGTTATTTCAATTTTAAGAATTCATTTACACTAATGGAAATAAATAATAATTTTATTCAAGGTCTGTCGAGTCTCTAATATGGTAGTTTTCTAGGATAGTGCATCTGTGTGATGGAATACTCTTAACCTAAAGTGAGATATTATGAGTATACATAGTGGTGGAACTTCAAATTTTTACTCCTTGTGTTCCATTCCTACATTTGCCTTATGTTTTTAAAAAGGAAAAAACAGGTTTTATAGGGACTTGAAACCACAAAGTTAAAATAAAAAAAGATAGATCAAACAAAGTTCGAACAAATAGACAATATTCCCAAAAAAGGAAACGACAGCAAAGAGAGACAACAGGGCCCAAAAAAAGGATCGCCAAAAACCCAAAAACAACAACAGCAGCACTACTCCAAGGTATTCATCAATTCCTTGGCTTCCTTTTCAACTTCACTCATATCCTTTAACCCCTGCTTGAGGATTTGAACCGTATGTGGAGAAGCAGGGGCCTTCCTCTTCGTATTAGCCAGGGTGTGAGTCGAAACCCCTTCAACAGTAGCTCTGCTACAACCTTTGTCCGCATCCAAGTCCACGACTAATGAGCCCTTTTGATTATTTTCCAACTTTTCCACCATAGCATTGATAATAATGGTGTTGTGCCTAGCAATTTTATAATTATTTGCCATAGTGGCCCTGATGTTTTGGCCAATCTTGGACATATTTCTCTCCAGCTTAGTTAATCTTTCCTCCTGCAACTATTGTCTTTTCCCTGGTAAGGAGGTGTCTTGTCCATCCTTTTCATTGAAATTCTAGCTAACCTTCTGCTCCAGATCCCTGACTCTATTGCTGAGATCCCTATTATGATCATTCAAATCACAAACTTCCTTCTGGGCCCACTTAAGAACAGCTAAAAAACCATTAGTACTTTTTTCCACCACACCCATTATGTCCTCAGGCCTAAGGTTATTCAGGGCATAATTGATATCGCCCTGATTAGGGGCCTTCATAAATCTTCCAAACACAGAAGCACTAGGGTCCAACTATTTACTGACCATAGGTTTATCAGAATGAATTTCCAGAGAATTCCCAGAGTACGAAACCAATTTTGTAACTGAGGTACCTTTAAAACCAGAGACCAAACCCGAGGTAGAGAAACCAGGAGACGGTTGGGGATTAAGACAAGACAGTGAAGCAAAACCCAGGATGGGGCCACCAAGCGAACGCTGCGGACTAGGACAAAGAGGTGGAGCAGATCCCATAAGGACATTCTGACAAGAAAGGGACTGGGGAACAGTGGTTTTAGACCCAACAAGGGAAAAAGCAGGAGGGGCCAAGGGATTGTTCTCCTTGCTACTTTCTATGTCCTCATCTTCCAATTCCTCAATAGCAACATTTTTAGTCAAAGCAGGTAAATTTTGAAAATGCTCATAGATGAGCCTGACAAGACCAAGGTGAATAATAGAAGTTTGCCTAGGGTTTCTTTCAACTTCATTAAGGCAATTCTTTAGAGAAGAGAATAAAAAAAAAGGCAAAGAGATACGAACCTTGTGACGGAAGTGGTTCAAAATGGCAAAGTGATAACCATACGCCCTGGTGAAGCACCCATCCACCATGATGTACTCCATAATGACTCTCAGAACTTTCCTCCAAAATGATATAATGGACTCCACATCAAAGTAGCTATTGGCAACCTTAACCAGTTTAGCCTTTTCCTTATCTTTTTTAGGAAATCTGATAACCGCTTCATTAGAGAACTGACGGTCCTAATAAAATTTCATGCCCTTAGTCAAAAGACCAGTGATCTCACCAATGATTTTCTCATTCAGCTTAACACTCCTGCCAAACAACACAATCTCACCATTTTTCTAGTTTTTGGTGAAATAGTCCAGCGCCACCTCATCAGTACCATGGAGTTTTTCTAGAAATGGGACTAAACCTCCCTTTTCAATTTTTTCCCAAGCTTTAGCGTTCTTTCTGTGCTCTTGAAAGCTACTCAGCTTAACACATTTTCTCTCTCCCCCCATCTTTACAGCTCTGTTATACCAAATCCTACAATTGCTCTGGGTCTCATTTAAGCATATTTTCCCAAACACCCAGAAAGCGTGCCAGAGACTCTTCTTAAAAAGGAAAATGACGTCGGTCCCATTAAATCTAATGAAATTGACATATCGAACCTTTATCTGCTTCATCAAGGTGCATACAAGCTTCTCTACCATGCGTAGAATCATAATAAATTAGAGCTTTCACCTCATAATGGAGGTAATCATTCTTCCTCCACGTGTTTTCCCCGCCCTTCTTAACCCCTTCATTGGCAAATTAATCTGCCACCTTATTGGCTTCTTTATAGGTGTGGGAAACTTTCACTTTGTCGAATTTACTTAATAAGGCAATTGTATCTTCAATCCACTTTTTAATGGTCCACGAAGTAGGGGTAATCCCTAGAATGCAGTTTATTATATTCTTCGAATCACCCTCCAACCAAAGACATTTTGTATTCATATTGAAAGCCAATTTAACCGCGTGATAAGCCCCAACAGCTTCCGCAACATGATTAGTTTGGGTACCAATGTCCACAGCAAAAACTGCAATAAAAGCCCCCGAATTGTCCCTTAAGACACACCCACTACTAGCTTTCCCGGGGTTGCATTTTGCAACACCATCAAAATTGGCTTTCATCCAACCCAAAGGTGGAAAAATCTAGCTAGCATTCTCCCTCCCACAAAAGGCCGGCATGGGGACATTTACAGCAACTAAATTTAAATTCCACTTATCAGCAGTAGCAAAATCAAAAGGAGACCAAGTAACTTTATCATCCATTTTTCTTGAGGTTAAAGATAAATTTTCCTTTATAGCCCTAGCAATTTTTTCAAACAAGTCCCCCTCTGACTTCTATTTTTCCCTAAACACTCTATATTGTTCCTTTCCTTCCAAATATTCCATGATACATCTGCCTTATGTTACCAGTCTTTCATGGTGTCAAATTTTTTCCTTGGGTTGAGGTTTAACTTTATTTTCATGTAAAACCCTTGTGTTTATTTTATGCCTTGGTTGGGATCTATTTCATTGTTACTTTTTGAGGGGTTTTAAAACATCTTATGTCTTATCATTTCATCTAGGCTAGGTCCCTTTTGTCTCAAATATTTTATTTCCTTTGCTGGGTTTTATTTTCCTAATTCTTGGATGACCTCGTGTTTCATCATTTAAAAACAACTTATGTCATTGTTTACTATTTGCCTAGTGATGTCCCCTTATCCTTTTAATAAATTTTTTATTTTGCAGAGGGATCAAATTCAAGCTACCATTGATCAATTACCTTTAGATATCAACGATTGCCTACCATCATGTGCCCTTTCTGAAGGATGAAATTTATGCAACCATTGATGTACTGTATTTTGATCCCAACTGCTCCCCGCAATCCCGTGATGACTGCACCACACTACTTTGGTCGATTACAATATCACGAGTGGGAACCATGTGTCTTATCTGGAGAGGCCAAAGGTGATAAATTTTGAGTGGTCATCGATCAAATATTGCAAAATCAATGGTTCCCCGCCATCGTGTGATCAAAATTTACAAGGTTTTTACTGATCATTATATCACAGGCAGGTGCCATGTGTCTCATCTGATGAAGCCAAAGGAATAAAGGAAATACTGTGGTACATTAATTTGACCTTAAATACATAAAAAGGTGGGTTACTAAAGTGTTCTTAAGGTGCACATGTTTTAAATCGATGGATTTGTTATAATCTTGTTGGGAAAGCTGCTCGATGGATAATGATAAGGCTAGAAACTATGTTGAGGGAATGAGATCACCGATGTTCAAGATCTATGGTTGCCCGCCATTGTGTGATCTAAAGTTGCAAGATCTTTACTGATTGTGATATCGCAGGCGACCACCACGTGGACTTCCTTGGAAACTCATGGTATGGTGGGCCCTTTATTGCCATGTGGGTGACTATGTTAGCTTGTTTTGAAGATGCCCTTTTGATCATTTGATCTAACTGAGGGATCAACAACTAGAATTTTAAATCTGCATCAAATGTGGTTAGATTCATTCATGCAGCGTGTGAGTTCACTTTAATTGTGGTCTCAACATGGGTTTCTTGTGGTTTTTTGTTGTTGCATCAACTTTTCTCATCTGACATGATGAACAACAATACTTTCTAGGGTGATGGCTGTTGTAACAGATTTTTGGAAGATCACTAGGTGTGCCATTTGGCTGGTGAAATGTCTACTTTCTGGCCCGATGTTTGTTTTTTCCTTCATTTTCTATAAGAAGGATTTCCAGGCTATAAGTACAGGTTAGCAAGTTAGATAATTTTTATTGAGTCTAGAAGTTACAGAGAAAATTGTAAAGTCCAATCGATGGTTTTAGAGAGAAACGTAATTTAGGTTTTGAGTAATTCTGTAATAGGTTTTGAGTTGATGGGAATTTAATGTTGTATAACAGTACTAGCATTTGAGTTGAAATGATAAATTCAAACTCATGTCTCTCCACTGTACATGCATATCTAAATTTTGAATAAGATGACTAAGGGTTGTTTCATTCATCTCACTGTTGTGGTGTGTGTGATCCTTATTTTAGCTTTAATTCAAGGAATTAATTAAAATGCTTGAATGGGATTATAGGAAGATATGTTCTGTATAAGGATTTGATAAGTAGTATTGGGTTAGAATGCATACTAATAAATTTGTAATGCAATATTGTCAAGGATCTTATATGTTATGTATTAAATTTTTTATAAACCTCTATATGCTTATAAATTTGACTCCTGCAATGGATATATGGCACTGATCTAAGTTGTAATTATTCGTGTAGTTCAATAATTGTTTGTCTTTTCCTAGAGCTTGCTACAAATTGTAAATCAATGACTATCTTATAATATGGATTGTGTTTAGTGATCTCATGCTCCAGGTAGTTGATATTATCGATGAACAACCGATTCTATGTGATATTATCCTATCATGTTGAGCTATTAAGTGGGATTATCTGTTATTATTAATGTTGTTTATGATAATGGTGCAGAGGTTGTAAACACGTTAAGGGATTATCCTCTCAGGTCTTGTAGAGCCCAAAGTGTAGGAGGCTTTTTAAAGTCCTCATTAGTTGGTCCAGGCCCTTCGAGCTACCCTTGATTAGAATTAGCAATTCCATAGGTAGATTAGAAGACAAACCTAGTTACAGTGTAAAAAATGAAACCAAGAAAAAGATAACCCCGCTGGGGAGCTAATTTTAATATTTTTTGTTAGTGTGTCGGTTGTCCATTTTACATAGATTTTTCATAGTGTTTCTGTGATTTGATGGTTGAGCCTATAATTTTGTGTTAAGTTTGTCCACTTCTACTTTCATAAGTGTTAAGAGTTATGTTGTAAAGCACTTTCGTGTGTTGTTAGTATGAGGTTCCAAAGGTTTTTATATTCTACCATGTGTCTTTAGGTAATTGGTATTCCCAAGAAAATTGGGTGGCGACTTTGAAGTCTCTGCACCAGTGTACATTTTATTGTGAAAGGTTTATTATAAGTGGAAAAAAAATTGTGGACTAGTACAAATAATGAAGAACACTAGGTCATTCATGAAGAATCATCCGGAATAGAAATTGGAAGGTGAACTTCCCAAAATGAAGGACTAGATAAAGAAAAGACCAGAATCTAGTAATGTTGCTCCTGCATCATAGGACCCTGTACACCAAGGTACAAGTAAGCTTTTACATCCTATCCTTGAGAATCTTGAAGAGGTGTCTAGAAATTTAGAGTTAGATAGTTGTGGATTTTTTGATTCATTATTTAATACACCAGTTCAAGAAGATGTGACATGTAAGAATAAAGGGCTTGTTAGTGTCAAATATGTTGAAAAGAGAAGAGGTAGAAGTAGAAGTTGAAGCCATCACAGAGAATGCACTAGTGATGTGCCTCCTCCTCCTTTTGAAAATGATGTAACCCCTTTATTATCTGAACATGTAATGGAAGGGGTCAATTTAATAGATCTAGATGATACATCAAGTTCTAATGTGACTTTTCATGACCTTGATGATATTTTTGGAGACATTAATTCCTTGAAGCGGGAAATCCAAGAGCAACCTAAGCTCAGGAGGAAAAGAGAAAAAGAAAGAGAAGCAAAGTTAAGGAATGTTGTGATTGAAAGGGATAGGTTGATGAGAAAGTTGGCAACAATGAAGCTCTTGAACCAAGAAGAACTTAAACCAAGTGTTGAGGGTCTAGTTGTACAAAATATTGCTAATAAGGAAGCAAAACCTATGTCTAAAGAAAAACCAATAGGCCACATTGATGTCCAACCCAAACCTACCGACCCAAAACCCTCAAATCATGTTAAGTCTCAACCGAGTAATACAAACCTTAAGCTTGTCTTAGATAAGGGAAAGAAAAAGGTTGAGGGGATTAATATAAATAAGAAGGTGAATCCCCATTTCACTCAACAAGATCTCCCACCAGATGTGTCATTTCAAATAGAGTCTACCTCAGAAAAGGCTAAGAAGGAGAGTGAGGATCTAGAAGAAGAGTTGGAGAGAACAAAGATTGAGGCTACAAATGCATAAATGAAGAAGAAAATAAGTTTCCTAAAGATGTCAAACATGGATGAGGCTACACAAGCTGCAACCTCATCAAGTCACCAAGATGTTTTAAAGGACGAACCTACAACTAATCCAGACCCCACCATAAATAATTCTAGCCTAAAGAATCATGCAAATAGGTTTATAAATCCAAATCAAGATGGTTCTAGAGTACAAGATTTAGGGTTTGGTGTTGATCCTCAGATGAATGAAGGATTATTTCAATAGGACCTATAAAGTTCGAAAGGTATAGGCCATTATTCTTTGATGGTATCCCTGGTTATGCAAATCGCATCCCCACTAACTTGAGAGAAAAGATGAATAAGTTTGATGGAAATAATGTTGTAACAATAGAGGAACACTTGAAAGATTTTATGGATATGCTAAATGATTATGAGGTAGAACATGAAGATGTTGTAATGAAATTGTTTGTACAATCTCTGGTAGAAGATGCGAGGGATTGGTATAGAGGTCTACCTAATGCTAGTATTGGTTCATGGGATGAGTTTGAAAAGTATTTCAAGGAGCAGTATGGTGATAAAACTAATGCTAGTTTACGTTAAATGAATTTAATAACATCAAGAAGTCATTGAATGAGCCTGTGAAAAAGTTTAATTTGAGATTTTAGAAAGCAATGTATAAAATATTTCAGGTTTTGAGGCTTGATGAAAATGTTTATTTAACTACATGTTTCATTTCTTTTGATGCTAAAATTGCATATCTCCTCAGAGATAAAGACACTCAAACTATGAGGGATTCATTTTGGGTGGCTATAAACATTGAGAGTAATAGAAGAGCTTCTGGGAAGTATGGTAGGAGAGAAGAACCTACACTTTTAAAAAATCTTAAGAATAAGACTGAGAAGATTTTGGCTGCAAAGCCTAAGGATGATAAAAAGTGGGAAAAGGTTTATAATACTCTGAAAGACATAAAGAAAATTGTTGCTAAGCAAGAGAAGGGTATAGGAAATGAAAGGAAGCCTTATAATAAAAATGACAGATCACTCAGATTGCAAAATTACCCTTACAATACGAATAAGAAAGATGGAAAACCAATCTTTCCTAACCAAAAGCTTAAGAATGATCAGCATATGCCATACCCCTTGTAGAAACATTCAATGAATCTAGTCGCAGATAGACCTTGGTGTGAACTGTGTGAACATCCACATGATAAAAATTATTATGGTGTTGCTCAGTTGCTTGTTGCTGAGGAAGTAGAAAAGGATGCTCATGAGCATACATCAAAATATGAGCAGGATGATGTAGATGTTTGTATGGCTAGATCATACATTGATGAGGCAGAATGTTCTTCTAATGATGAAATATAGGAAGTTGATGTAGATAATCAGAGGAAGAGAAGTGAGATGTATCATCAATAGATCTTTTATGATGAGGAAGGTGATTTTGATCATAATGCTTGCAATATGGAATAGGTTGAAGATTCAATGTCCTTAAGGAGACCATCAGAAGAAGAGATTGCAAGATTGACTAAAGAAATGGCTGCTCAAATGAGAATTTCACTTCAATTGAGAAATAGAACTGTGGGTGGTGAGCAGGGTAAACTTGTTGGCTTGTTTATTAAAGAGCAAAAGGATAAAAAAAAAGGTGTTAAGGTTGACAACAAAAAGGATGTTGTAAAAGTCAAAGAAGTTAAGAGTGATAAGGTTTGGGATAAAAATAATGAAACCCCAAAGCCTCAAGAAGATGTGACTTCATCACTGGTGAAGACTAAGGTGATTAAAAAGGTAGTTGAACCTGTTGCAGAAGATAAGAAGCAAAATAAGCTAGGGGGAAGTAATCAACAAGAGAAAATGGAAAATGATGAAGGTATGATGTCTAATTTGCATAAATATACACCTATAGATATGTTTCATGTTCTTTCTCAAGTTAAGGTAACTGTAGCTTTGCTAGAAATGATGAGAATAAATGAACACAAAGAAAAGACAATAGCCTTGATCACAGATGTTGCTGGTAATAAGATCAAGCAAGGAAGTTGTAAAGAAGTGAAGGATAAAGAGAAAGAAAAGGAAGTGGAGGGAATTGTGTCATAAATTCCTCTTGTATATTTAGGAAGTTATATTAATATGTTCCTTGAAAACATAACCCCTTTTTTCTTAAGTGTGGATATAAATGGGAAAACTTTAAAGAATTATATGATAGATTCAGGGGCATCAAATAATGTTATGCCAGTCAAAATAATGGAGGCAATGGGCTTGAAAATAGATACTACTCAAGGTAAATGCTATGCTATGGATTCAAGAGAAGTGCCACTTATTGGAACTATTAGAGCATTACCTTATAAATTGACTCAGTACCCTGACAAGGATTTAGTCATGATTGTATTGGTTGCAAATATCCCACCTCATTTTGGGATGATTTTGTCAAGAAAATGGAGTGCATCAATGGGGGGTAACATGAAATGTGATTTGTCATTTTCTTCTTTCTCCATTGATGGTAAGAATGTAAAAATTGAAAGAGAATCAAAAGTACCTCATATGATTGAGCATGGCTCGATTGAAAATATGACATGTTTTGTTGATAGTGGTATAGATGAATTGAGGGTTGAGGAATTTTCTAGCAATTGAGATAAGCCTACTGCATTGATTGATACAAAAATAAAACAATTTTCAGAATCTAATGACTTGTGGACTATGTATTTTGACGATGCAAGTTCAAAGGAAGGCTTTGGTGCAAGTGTCTTGTTATGATCACCAAGTGGAAATAAATTCAAGTTCTCTTTCACTCTGTTATTTGAATGCACAAATAATCTGGCAGAGTATGGATCCTTGTTATTAGGATTGAGATTGGTTGAAAAACATGGGATCAAGAAGCTCAAGGCAATTGGGGATTCTAAGCTTGTGGTCTCTCAAGTTAGATCCAAGTATGTATCAAAGAACAAGAGGTTGAAATAGTATAGGAATGTTTTTTGGGATGAATTGGAGAGATTTGATACATTTGGGATAGTATGGATGGAGAGAGGTCAAAATAAGGTGGCATATTTATTAGCTAATATTGCAGTAAAACTAGATGATAAGTCTTATGCTGGAATTTCAAAGGTTGAGGTGAAAACCAGGCCATCTGTTCTTGATAACATAAAAAATTGGAAAGTTTTTGATAATGATGATGATATATTAAGATTTTTGAATTGTGTGGGTGAATATGAAAATCAAGAAATTGACTTTAGAGCTTTTGTTGAAAATATTGATGGTAAGGATACTATATTTGGAAATGAGGTCATTCAGTTAAAGACAAACATAATTCCCAAGGGTCTAGTTGTACTAGAAAGAGTGTTTGATAATCAAGATAAGACAAAGGCTAATCACACTACTTCCCATCCTAATGACTTGGACTTGAGATAAATCATCCCCAAAGAAGGTGTACATTGGAAATAAAATGTCACCAAAGGTGAGAAGGATGCTAATTGACTTATTAAGGAAGTTTAGGCATGTGTTTGCATGGTCTTATGATGATCTTAAGGCATATAGGGAAGATCTTTTCCAACATGAGATTCCTTTGCGTGATGATGCTAAGCCATTCAGACAAAAGCAAAGGCCTATTAATCCCACTTTAACCCCCAAAATGCAAGAAGAATTAATGAAACTAAGGGATGCAGGAATCATCAAGCCAATCAGAAATTCATCCTAGGTATCAAACTTGGTACCAGTATGGAAGAAAAATGGAGACATCAAATTATGTGTAGATTTCAGAAATTTGAATGTGTCTTCATTAAAAGACAATTATCCATTACCCAATATGCAAGCCATGTTGCAACAGGTGATAGGCTATGAGTTAATGTCTATGATGGATGGTTTTTCTGGTTATAACTAGCTTATGGTCAAAGAGTCTAAGCAGTTTAAGACAACTTTCACCACACCATGGGGAACATATGTTTATGTAAGAATTCCATTTGGTCTAACAAATGTAGGGGCTACTTTTCAGAGAGCCATGGATGTGGCATTCTCATATTTCATTAATTTGTTTTTGGTGATTTACCAAAATGACTTGACAACATATTCTAAAAAGGAAGAGGATCATTGTGAGCATCTAGAAAAGGTTTCATTAGAGCTTTGGAGTATGATATTTCTTTGAATCCAAAGAAATGTATGTTTGGAGTACTGGAGGGAAAATTATTGGGGCATATTGTTTCCAAGTATGGAGTAAAAATTGATCCAGAGAGGGTAACTGCAATTGATAAAGTTTCACAACCCCGAAATGTCAAACGAATACAATCTTTCTTTGGAAAAATAAACTTATTAAGGAGGTTTGTGACCAATTTTGCTGAGCTAGTTCACCCTATTTCAAAAATGCTCAAGAAAGGAGCCAAAGTTAAATGGGATAAGGAGTCCGTGTAGGCTTTCCAAGCCATTAAGCATGCAATAAAGGAGGCTCCTGTGTTAAGAACCCTTGATTTTTCCAAACCTTTATAGATTTTCTCATTTGCTTCATTCCACACAATTGCAATTGTGTTATTGCAAAAGAATGCAAAAGGTTTTGAATAGCTTGTAGCCTTTTTCAACAAATCTTTACAAGCTGTAGAACTTAAGTATGATATAAATGGAAAACAAACATATGCACTGGTAAAAGCAGTAAAAGATTTTAGGCCTTATTTGATGGGAGCTACTGTAATTGCCTATGTGCCTAGTGCTGCTGTTAAAGACATCTTAACACAACAAGAAGTGTCAGGAAGAAGGTGTAGGTGGATAAATAGGATTCAAGAATTTGATATTGAGGTTCAGATTACTAAGCTAGTATGAGGACAATGATTATCCAAGCTTATCGCCCAAAGTAATCTAGAAGCAAATCAGATAAATTTGTTAGAAGAGGAGAACAGATCACACATATGTGATATGGAGCATTCTAAGTGGTATAAATATGTGATTTATTATTTACAAAGAGTAAAATTTCCTAAAAATTTAAGTGAAAATGAGAAAGGGACTTTGAAGTTACATGCTATCAAATATGCTATCATAGCTAGAAAGATCTGGTGGAGAAATGGAGAAGGTGTCATGCTGAAGTGTGTTGACCAAGACCAAGAAAAATAACTTCTAAGTGAGATGCATGGCGGAGCTTGTGGAGGGAATTATATGCCTAAAACAACTACGCATAAGATAATGAGGGATGGATTTTTGTGGCCTATAGTTTTTAAGGATGCACACCAACTAGTAAAGACATGTGATGCTTGTCAACATTTCTTTGGTAAGTTAAATTTTACTGGTAACTTGCCTCTAAAATGAGTTATAGTACAAGCTCCATTCTAGCAGTGGGGTATTGATTTTGTAGGAGAGATAGCATGTAAATATAGTGGAGGCCACTCATGGATATTATTGGCTACTCATTATTTTACCAAGTGGGTGGAAGAAATTCCAACAAAGAAAGCCACTAGTAAAGTAGTAATTGAATTCCTGATGAGCAACATATTGACTAGATTTGGGTGTCCAGAAAGGATTGTATTAGATAATGCAATGCATTTTAGATATGAGGAATACATAGAATTTTGTGAGAAGCATGACATCCAAATTTCTTATTCACCACCATATCACCCACAGGGGAATGGAAAGGAAGAATCAAGCAATAAAAGCTTGATGAAGATCATTAAAAGAATCCTGGATCAAAATAAAAAGGCTTGGGATTCTAAGATGAGATTAGCAGTCTGGGCAGATAGGGTAACTGTGAAGAAGGAAATAGGTTGTGCCCCATTTGACTTGGTTTATGGGATAAATGCCAAGTTGCCCCAAAATAACTTAATGGAAATGTATAAGTTTGTCCAAATGTATGATAATGAAATTGATGATGAGATGCAATTGAGAGTGGAAGCTCTTATAGAATTAGATGAAACCAGGAGGGAGGCTCAAAAGAGAAATGCAAAGTTGTAGTTGCAAGTAAAGAATTTGTATGACAAGAAGGAAACTATGAGGAGTTTCAAAGATGGAGATTTGGTTTTAATGTGGAATGCCAAACTAGAAGATAATGAGAAACATGGGAAATTTGATGCAATCTGGTTGGGTCCATTTTTTATTAATGGTAAGTGAGGTGAAGATTTGTACTTCCTCCAAGATATGACAAGCGATATTCTTGAACTTCCAGTTCATGGATAGTTCTTGAAGTATTCTTTTCCATGAACAGTAGTTTAGGTTTGTATATTTTGTATATATTTTGTACATAGTTTGGGTTGTTTCGTTTAAACGATCCCTTTTTGGTCGTCTCTGCATCCTGGTCTACTCTACCTGAGATTCTGAATTCTCGCTTCATTCCAGTGGAATGAACATCCCCAACTAGAGCCACTGATGGAACTTTAAATTGTTACTCCTTGTGTTCCATTCCTGCATCAGCCTTATGTTACTAGTCTTTCATGGTGTTGAATTTTTACCTTGGGTTGAGGTTTAACTTTATTTTCATGTAAAACCCTTGTGTTTATTTCACGCCTTGGTTGGGATCTATTTCACTGTTACTTTTTGAGGGGTTTTAAAACATCTTATGTCATATCATTCCATCTAGGCTACGTCCCTTTGGTCTCAAATATTTTATTTCCTCTGCTGGGTTTTATTTTCCTAAGTCTTGGTTGGCCGCATGTTTCATCATTTAAAAAAAACTTATGTTGTTGTTTACCATTGGCCTAGTGATGTCCCCTTGTCCTTTTAATAAATGTTTTATTTTGTAGAGGGATCAAATTCATGCTACCATTGATCAATTTCCTTCAAATATCAATGGTTCTGTGCCATCGCGTGACCGGGAATTACAGGATCTTTATTGATCACAATATCACAAGCAAGCGCCACATGCCCTTTCTGAAGGATGGAATTTAGGTGACCATTGATGTGTTGTCTTTTGATCTCAGTTGCTCCCCACCATCCCATGATGACCCCACCACACTGCTTTGGTCAATTGGAATATCATGGGCAGGCCAAAGGGGATAAAGTTTGAGTTACTGTCAATCAAATATTGTCAAGATCAACGGTCGCCCACCATCGCGTGATCGAAAGTTACAAGGTTTTTACTGATCATGATATCACAGGCAAGAGCCATGTGTCTCATTTGATGAAGCTGAAGGAATAAAGGAAATACTATGGTATATTAATCCAGCCTTAAAAAAAATTAAAAGGCGGGTTACTAAAGTGCTCTTAAGGTGCACGTGTTTTAAATCGATGAATTTGTTATAATCTTGGTAGGAAAGTTGCTCAATGGATAATTATAAGGTTGGTGACTATGTTGAAGGAACAAGATCACCCATGTTTAAGATCTATGGTTGCTTGCCACTATGTGATCCAAAGTTATAGGATCTTTATTGATTGCGATATCGCAGGCAACCGCCATGTGGACTTCCTTGGAAATGCATGGTATGGTGGGCCCCTTATTGCCATGTTGGCAACTGTGTCAACTTGTTTTGAAGATGACCTTTTGATCATTTGATCTAACTGAGGGATCGACGACTAGAATTTTAAATCTACATCAAATATGGTTGGAGTCATTCGTGTAGCATGCTAGTGAGCTTTAATAGCAGTCTCGACATGGGTTTCTTGTGGTTTTTTGTCGTTGCATCAACTTTTCTCAGCTAGCATGATGAACAAGAATATTCTCCAAGGTGATGGCTATTGTAACATATTTTTGGAAGATCACCAGGTGTTCCATTTGGCTAGTTACATGTGTACTTTCTTGCCTGATGCTTGTTTGCTCCTTCATTTGCTATAAGAAGGATTTCAAGGCTAGAAGTATAAGTTAGCAAGTTAGATAATTGTTGTTGAGTCTAGGTGAAGTTGCAGAGTAAATTGTAAAGTCCGATAGTTTTAGAGAGAAATGCAATTTAGGTTTTGATTCATTCTATAACAGGTTTTTAGTTCATGGGGCTTTAATGTTGTATAACAATACTAGCATTTGAGTTGAAATGATAAATTGAAACTCATGTCTCTCCATTCTACATGCATATCTAAATTTTGAATAAGATGACTAAGGGTTGTTTCATTCATCTCACTGTGTGGTGTGTGTGATCCTTATTTTAGCTTTAATTCAAGGAATTAATTAAAATGCTTGAATGGGATTATAGGCGGATATGTTCTGTATAAGGATTTTATAAGTAGTATTGGGTTAGAATGCACACTGACAAATTTGTAATGCAATATTGTCAGGGATCTTATATGTTATGTATTAAATCTGTCATAAACCTCTAGATGCATATAAATTTGACTCCTGTAATGGATATATGGCACTGATCTAAGTTGTACTTATTCGTGTAGTTCAATAATTGTTTGCATTTGCCTAGAGTTTGCTACAATTTGAAAATCAATGAATATCTTATACTATGGATTATGTTTAGTTATCTCATGCTCTAGGTAGTTGATATTGTCCATGAACAACCGATTCTATTTGATATTATCCTATCATGTTGAGCTATTAAGTGGGATGATCTGTTATTATTAATATTGTTTATGATAATGGTACAGAGGTTGTAAACACATTAAGGGATTACCCTCTTGGGTCTAGCAGAGCCCGAAGTGTAGGAGGCTTTTTAAAGTCCTTGTCAGTTGGTCTAGGCCCTTCGAGCTACCCTTGATTGGAATTGGCAATTCCATGGGTAGATTAGCAGACAAACCTGGTTACAGTCTAAAAAATGAAACCAACACATTGGATTGCCCTCCTTGGGTTTCACAGAGCTCAAAGAGAAGAAGTGAGGTACTAGTTACTTCCCTTAGGTGTTTCCCAATCCTCCACCTAGCTAATAATTGAGTTGTTGCAAGCTCATAGGATAGGATTGAGATTAAGTTTGGTTCTTAAAAAATAACCAACAGAACTAAGCCACTCAATTTTTTCGATTAAGTGTGGATGCATTTATGTAATCTTTCAAGATTGATCATGTGTTTTTTATAGTTTTGATATATGGTGTATCAGTCTTCATAAGCATTCCAACAATAGTTCATTTTCAAAGTGTCAACAAAGTGCAACCGAAGCTCTCCTAATTCACTTTCTCTTTTTTTTACACCAAATGGAATAAAATAACAAATTTTTAAATGAAAATACTTTGAGTATAGCCATAATTTTTTTTTTCTCTCATCAAAATTAATTCCACCACACAAGAGATTTTTTTTTGTGATACCATTGAATTTTATCCCAAAGGAAAGATAGGGGGACTACACTTACAATTTTGAGGTGTTTCATTTTAAAATAGGTTATCTATTTATAACATTTTGTTTCAACATACTAATCATAGAGCTATGAATATATCTCAGTCAACTAATATCATGGGAAAGAATGAAAATGTTTTAATTAACTTGATGTATGTTTTTTTGCATCAACTGAAGTTAATGATATTTTTATCCTCTCAAAAAGAATGAAGTCAACATGAATCAATGCAAACTAATGTTGCATAGGCAATTTTGTATTGCACCAAAATATGATTAAATATAAATTTTCTTACAAACGTCCAAGAAAAAATTATAAGTTGAATCCTATCTAGAATTATTTTTATGAAATCTAGAAACTTGCCTTTTCTATCATTATAATAAAATATGTTCATAGAAACAAAGTTTTGGTACAAATGGAAAGCTAAGCACCAAAAAATGATTAAATACAAATTTTCTTACAAACATCCAATAGAAAATTAGAAATTAGAAATCTATAGAATTATTTTTATGAAATTTGGGAACTTGCTTTTTCTATCATTATAATAAAATGTGTTCATGGAAACAAAGTTTTGGTACCAATGGAAAGCTAAGCACCAAAAAATGATTAAATACATATTTTCTTACAAACATCCAATAGGAAATTAGAAATAAAAAACATATCTTAAATTATTCTTAAGAAATTTGGAAGCTTTCTTTTTCTATTATTATAATAAAATGCATACATGGAAACAAAGTTTTTGATACCATTGGAAAGCTAAAGCATTCAACTCAACTTCTATAAACTCCTTCCCCAACATATTTTTCTATCTAGTATCAACCAAGTAGAAAATAACAATTCCAAGTGTGTACAACATGGTTGTTCATCAAAGGCACAAATTAATACATAGTAGTTAGCTATGCTTAGATGTTGGAGCAGTAGGCTGCAAAAGAGTGAGGAACTTCTCAATATTGTCCATGGTTGCTTTAAGTGTGTCAAGAGATGCTTAATATGAGATCAAAATGCACTTATTTTCTCTCAAGGCATCTCTTGGGACAATGACGACCTGCATTTCAAGCCAAGCTTCAATACATCATACAAACAATAGATAATAGTAAATGTTGGAAATAATCCCAACTGCCAGCATTAACTCCCACCACCATAGAATTTCAATTTTGGTTCCCAACACAAATTTTGCAAATCCTCTCACATGTGTGAGATTTCATTCTCTAGCTAAATGCATTTAAACTATATTTTGCAGATTCCAAGTGTAGGATAGATTTTGAATTAAGATTCAAATGTATATCTTCTTAGACAAGACTTCCTAGATGGCAATATTTAATGCAATTAAATGCTTTTACTTTTCCCTCCTTTGTTGGGCTCATTTGTAGCTTCCAGAATAAGTCATAGTTTTTGGTTATTAGTTGTATGGAGTCATTTTTTTTAAGTTAGTTGAGTGGAATGAAAAATAATAGAAGTGCAGAGTAGAGCAAAAAATACATTTTTTTGCAGCAACAGTTACTAGAAGCAACCAGTGCTATAGCAACAGCCAGAAATAGGGGAATTTATCTATTTTATTTTATGAGTATAAAAAGAAAGAGCAGTAGCTCTGTAATTTTCTTTTTGGTGAAAATATTGTAAGCATTGAAAAATATATGAAATATGAACTTCTATTTGGCTCATTTCTATGTTTAAAATTTCTGCACTCCATTCCTATTCTCTACTTTGTTCTATTTTGTTTTGTTTCAGTTTTGTTTTCCTATCATTTGCCTCTTCCTTCACGTGGTATCAAAGCTAAAGGTTATTAGAGATAAATATTTTTCAAAAAGGATTCTCAAGAATTTAAAGTTTTCTCAGCATAAAGAGTTTATAGTCATCAATGGTAGCTCCAAGCACAAGTTTGGTAAACCCACAAATTCCTCAGTTTAATGGAAAGAATTATGAATATTTATCTATCACAATGAAGGCATTATTCTACTCTTAGGACATTTGGGACCTTGTTTAAAATGGTTACCTAGAACCAACAGATGCAGCAACATACAATGCACTTACACAAGCAGAGAAGGATTTGTTAAGAGACAACAAGAAGAAATATTCTAAAGCTCTCTTTTATATTTTCCAAGCAATGCATGAGAGAATATTTCCAAGGGTTTTAGCAGCAAAAAAATCTAAACAAGCCTGGGATATTCTGCAAACATCATACTAGGGAATGGACAAGGTGAAGACAACAAAACTACAAATGTTGAGAAGAGACTTTGAGACAATACTCATGAAGGAGACTGAATCAATAGACTCATTTTTTACACAAATCATTGGACTGGTTAATCAAATTAGGTCTCATGGTGAGACACTTGAAGAAAGAAGAGTGGTTGAGAAAATATTGAGAAGTTTACCTACAAGGTTTGATCTAATTACTATTACCATAGAAGAGACAAAGGACCTCTCTCAATTTTCTATTGATGAATTACATGCATCACTCATTTCACATGAGCATAGGTTGAGTAGAACAAAAAAATCATCTTTGGAGCATTCTTTCAAGATAGAAGCTAAAATTAGCCATGGTAGAGGCAGAGAAAGATCAAACTCAAGAGGAAGAGGAAGAAATTCGTATAGAGGTGGAAGAAGTGGCCCATCAAACATAGGTGGAAGAAGCAACCTAGCAAACTCAAGTGGAAGAGGCAGCGGCCAAAGTTTCAATCAAAATCAGCTCCAAGGACAAAGGTATGATAAAGCACAAGTCCAATGTCATTATTACAAAAAATATAGGCATTATTTAAGTGAATGTAGGAAGAAGCAATATAATAATCTAGGCAGCAAAATGAAAATTTTACAAAAGAAAATGAAAATCAAGGCAATATGTTTTTACCTTGTAATTTTGCATAAGAACAATAAAAGGATGTATGGTTTTTAGATTTTGGATGCAACAATCATATGATAGGGAATGCATAACTTTTTTCTAGTTTAGATGAAAATGTAAAATTTGATGTCACATTAGGAAATGATAACAAAGTTTTAGTTATGGGAAAAGGAAAAAATGACATTCTAACTAAAAAGGGGGAGAAAAAGTTTATTTCTGATGTCTATTATGTCCCTGGTTTAAAACATAATTTGATGAGTATTGGGCAGCTTGTTCAAAAGGGATATAGAGTATTTTTCAAAAATGGAGAATGCACAATCTTAGATAAATACCCCAACAATCAACTTATTGCAAAATTCCAAATGAAAAAGAATAGAATTTTCCCCATTAGGATACAACCAAATTTGAAGGTAGAATTTGCTAAAACACAACAACTTGTAGACAAAGAGAAAGGTGAAGCAGTCACCCAAACAATATTTCAAGTTGAAGTTAAGGATGAAAATTGGTTATGGAATTTAAGATTTGGACACTTAAAATTTGGAGGTTTAAACTTGTTGCATAGAAAAAACATGGTAAGGGGATTTCCACTCATAGAGAAACTAGCAAGGTTGTGTGAAGGATGTATTTTGGGACAACAACATAGAGAATCATTTCCAATAGGAAAGTCAATGAGGGCAGCAACACCATTAGAGATTGTTCACTCAGATTTGTGTGGTCCTATGCAAACAACGTCAATTGGAGGAAGATATTGTTTTATGAAATTCATTGATGATTACACAAGTAAAACATGGGTTTACTTTTTAAACCAGAAGGATGAATAATTTGATTACTTTCGCCAATTCAAGGCTCTTGTGAAAAAGCAAAGTAGGTACTATATCAAAGCATTGAGAACAGATAGAGGAGGTGAGTATATCTCAAATGAATTCCTAAGATTTTGTAAAGGTAATGGTATTCACAAATAATTCACTACAAGGTACACACCTCAAAAAAATGATGTAGCTAAAACAAAAAATAGAACAATTATGGAAATGGCAAGGAGCATGCTAAAGGAAAAAAATTTATCAAATGAGTATTGGGCTGAAGTTGTTTCATGTGCAGTCTATATAATGAATAGATTTCCAACCAAGAGTCTAAAGAATATGATTCCGGAAGAAGCATGGAGTGGAAGGAAACATAATGTTGCTCACATGAGAGTATTTAGATGTGTGGCATATGTGCATGCCCTAGATGAATTGAGAAATAAATTGGACAGCAAAGGAGAAAGATGCATATTTGTGGGATATCGTGAAGAATCAAATGCATATAAACTATACTATCCAATAACCAAAAAGTTAATAATCAGCAAAGATATGCAATTTATTGAAGAGGAAGCATGGGATGGAGGTATAGAGAAAATAGTGAATGTAACAAAAAAGATACAACAAGAAGATGGAGAAGAATTAATACCAGTGGGTATCCCTTCAAATGTTACTCCTCCTATTCCTGTTCAAGCACAAAAAAGTTGTCCTCAAGTAACACCTTCAACAAGCACAAGGACGGCCTCACGAATTCAAGAAAACACACCTTCAAGTGGATAGAAAATACTAGTAGCAATAGGAACTCATAGTGTAGGCCCATCAAGTCCACGTTCTACAAGTTCAAATTCAAGTGATATGTCAAATCCAACCTTGGCAAGCATGAGAAGACAAAAAATTAGAAGTTTAAGAGACACTTATGAGAAAAATGAAGGTGAGAACAACACAGGCTTGAATTCTCTTTATGCATTATATTCACATGTTGATGACCCAATTCATTTTGAAGATGCAATTAAAGATGGAAAATGGATAAATGCAATGGATAAAGAAATAGATGCTATAGAAAATAATGAAACATGGGAGTTATTGAGTCTTCCGAAAAGAAAAGAAGTTATAGGAGTAAATTGGTTGTATAAGACAAAATGCAATGTAGAAGGAATAATTGAAAGGCATAAAGCAAGATTGGTTGTCAAGGGATACAAATAACAACCAGGTAGAGATTATGATGAAACATATGCTCCCATTGCAAGAGTGGAAACAGTAAGGCCAGTCTTAGTAATAATAGCTCAACACAATTGGAAGGTATATCAAATGGACGTAAATTCAACATTTTTAAATGGAGTGTTAAAAGAGGAAGTTTATATAGAGCAGCCTCCTGGATATGAGGTTCAAGGACAAGAAGACAAAGTGTATAGGCTGAAAAATGCACTTTGCAGGTTGAAGCAGGCACTATGAGCATGGTACAACAGAATTGACACATATTTCTTGAGTAATGAATTTAACAAAAGTGATGGTGAGCCTACTCTCTACATCAAGGAAAGTGATGGTAAGATATTAATTGTTGTGTTGTATGTAGATGACTTAATATTCACAAGGAATGATGATATCCTCATTGCTGATTTCAAAGAAACTATGAAAAAAAAAATTGAAATGACTGATTTAGGGTTGTTAAGATACTTCCTAGGCATAGAAGTACAACAAAAGAAAAAAGGTATTTTTATTTGTCTATCAAAGTATGTAGATCAAATCTTGAAGAGGTTTAAGATGCAAAACAACAACTTTGCTTCAACACCAACAACCATACGTCTGAAATTAAGTAAAGATGATTGCAACAATAATGTCAATCCAACACTATACAAAAGCATGGTACGAAGTCTAATGTATTTGACTACAATGAAAAATGATATAATATATGCAGTGAGTTTAATTTCAAGGTTTATGGATACCCCAAAGGAGACACATTGGTTGGCAGCAAAAAGAATATTGAGATATGTTAATGGAACCAAAGGATATGGAATCGTGTATGGTGCAACAAATGACTTCAAGTTGGTTGGATACACATACATCGATTGGGCAGGAAGTTTAGATGATAGAAAAATCACATCAGGCTATGCATTTCATTTGGGTTTCGGAGTCATTTCATGGGCTTCCAAGAAACAACCAATTGTTTCTCTATCTACAGCTGAATCTAAGTATGTAGCAGCAACAAGGGCAGCATGTCAAGCCATATGGATGAGAAGAATTTTAAAAGATTTGAGGCATGAACAAGAAGGGGAAACTACAATCTATTGTGACAACAATTCAACAATTGCACTATCCAAGAATGCGGTTTTTCATAAAAGGAGCAAACATATTGATACAAGTTATCACTTCATAAGGAAACTAATCAATGATGGTGAAATTGTTTTGGAGCATTGTAGGTCTGAAGAATAGTATGTTGATATTTTCACAAAGCCATTGGAAAATGACAGTTTCGTTCATCAGAGAGACAACTTGGGCACCATAGAAGGCAATAGTTGTGATTAAGGGGGAGCATTGGAAATAATCCCAACTGCCAGCATTAACTCCCACCACCATAGAATTTCAATTTTGGTTCCCAGCACAAATTTTGCAAATCCTCTCACATGTGTGAGATTTCATTCTCCAGCTAAATTCATTTAAACTATATTTTGAAAATTCCAAGTGTAGGATAGATTTTGAATTAAGATTCAAATGTATATCTTTTTAGACAAGATTTCCGAGCTAGCAATATCAAATGCAATTAAATGCTTTTACTTTTCCCTCCTTTGTTGGCCCATTCATAGCTTCCAGAATAAGTCATAGTTTTTGGTTATTAGTTGTATGGAGTCATTTTTTTAAGTTAGTTGAGTGGAATGAAAAATAACATAAGTGTAGAGAAGAGAACCAAATACATTTTTCTGCAGTAGCAGTTACCAGAAGCAACTAGTGTTGTAGCAACAACCAGAAATAGGGGAATTTATCTATTTTATTTCTTGAGTATAAACAGAAAGAGCAGTAGCTCTGTAATTTTCTTTTTGGTGAAAATATTGTAAGCATTGAAAAATATATGAAATATGAACTTCTGTTTGGCTCATTTTTGTGTTTAAAATTCTTGCACTCCATTCCTATTATCTACTTTGTTCTATTTTATTATGTTTCAGTTTTGTTTTCCTATCCTCAGCCTCTTCCTTTAGTAAATACTAATGGTTTTGAAATTGGAAGTTTTATCACTTTCAAACAATATTTTTTTTGTCTTAGGAGCTATAAGGTTCATTTGTATGAAGAGAACCCAGAAAAACCTGAGACAATGACTATGCACATCGAAGCTTTAAACTATTAACATTATTTTTACCAAAAATTTAGCCCTATTGAAACCTAAATGATAATACACTTATAATTGTATCATCTCAATATAATATCTTCTTTATTAAGAATCAAGATAAGATGGAAATAATAAACACACACCTACGCCTTCTGAAGGGAAAAATGGTAGAGAGATTCAGAGCCATCAATAATACCAAAGCCTTCCACTTCAGTACCATAGTATCAACTAAAATCAGGAAATAAATAAAAGGCACCCTTCAAACAAGAAGAAAGAAAGTGAAATATTTGAAGGAAATATCCACATACTTAATGCAGGTTTTACCAAAATAATTATTAATTTGAACCTTAAAAATATCATTCAACATACTAGATAAGCAATGATCTTTTGTTGACATGATGTTACTAACTCCAAAAATAGGACATTAAATTGGATAAAAACATAAAGTTGGAGTACAACTCATGACATGTATTATTCTACCCTTTAAAAGAGCAACAAAGATATATAATAGTAAAGGTATACCTACAAAATTGACTCTAATAATTGTTGTTTGGAAGAGTTGGTCCCCCAATCACCACTTTTGCATACTTGCAATTACAAAACAATTGCAACACATTAAAGGATACTACTAGCGCACCTTTTTTTCTCTAGAAACTCATTTGGATATTAACCATTAATGCAATCATGTCTTAAAAGAACACAATCCAATATTTGTGAGACTATCATAGATGGTGTTGTTGTCCCTTCAGCTGGTCTATTACCATTTATCACAGTGAAAATCATCATAACTTTGTAGAAGACTCGGTTTCTATTGTTTGCATAAAAAAGACACTTAATTTAGATATGAAAGAAGACAAGGCAACAAATCCATTTGTATAGATCATTTTCTTCTATAAAAAGCAATACCATATCCTACAATGGCTGATTTGAAGATTAAAATAGAAAAATTTCTTGAATATGCAATCAAGTAAGTGAATTAAAATATTAACATAACTTAAGACCTTTAAATAACAGTTATAAGCACATATTGGAATGAAGGGTAATTTTAACTATGACATTTTCAAAAACTATGCAGCACAATAAAATATAGAATGTGATCAAGAACTATGATTATAAGCCTTCTATACTATTTTTTCCAAAAGCTTTGTACTCCAATTATTCTGGTGCAAAATATGTATGGAAAGGGCTTGTTAGTGATAGGCTTTTGTAATTTCAAGAAATAAAATTTACTAAAATTTTAGGCACCTAGTCTGACAGCCTTTTCTAAAGCTCCATACTCATGTAATTATGGTGTTCTCTCATATAGTTAAGCATTTTACAAAATATACAAAACCTCAAAAAACATTGAATAAGTAGTATCTAATATCTATAAATGTATGGGAAGGGCAGTACTTTTGCAATTGAAAAACACAAAATTACAAATATACCTTAATGGATATACCTTTGTGTAGAATGTAAGGCAGCATAAGAATTTCATGGCCTTAAATAGTTGACGAAAGAGATAGAAGGATTTGTGTGACCAAGAAAGCATAATTTCCTCCCTTCTATGTTGTAGAACTTGTGAAAACCTTTGGAAATAGGGAAAATGACAAGATAGAGATAATATCCCACACAATATAAATGTCTCGTACCATGTTGAAAGAAGCCATAGTGTTAGGTTTAGCAATCCCAATGCAACATGTATAAAGCGCTCAAACATATATCCTGCTAACTGTAATTGTTTTCCCAAAATAAACCAATAAGAACCCATAATTTAATTTATCTCAACTCCATAAGATCAAAAACGCATGTCATAATATAATCTACTTTGCATTTTTCTTTTCTACTCTTTTTTCTAAAAGATATATAGAGAGAAATATATGGGTTCTTTAGAAACAAGCACATAGTTCCTTCTTATCCCTGATAATGTATGGAAAAGAGACCCAAAATCTCAATTAACTTAAATGCTTTCTATAACAATGATAAAATAATTGAGGAACTGATAACTTAACACCCTCCAGTGCTTGCAATCATTTAACTAAAAAGAAAACTGGCTCTCCTTGGAAAAAAGAATGTGCAAAATGCAGTGGCTTTTATCTTTTTGAGTCTTGGATAGGCCTATATATGGGAAGGCTAGTTAGGCTTGTAGACGTGCAAAATTGGCATAATGCATTTGATTAGGTCATATTCATTCTTTCATCAAATAATTCAAGTTTATTTGGTTAATCTCCTAAAGTCGTCAATTTAAATTAAATAAATCAACTTGATCCTAACATCACCCTCCTTGATTAAATAAATCAAATCTTTATTTAATTAGATTTGAAATCACGTTCCATCCCTTTTGATTTAAATAAATCAAAATATTTAAGTCAAATGGGTCAAAAGCATCTAATCATCATCTAAGTTAATCTAATCCTAATTAACCTAATCTAACCACCCATCACATCTTCTAGCTTTTCCCACTTGCACAAATAAATCAATTTATTGATTTATAAAATCATCATTTTGCATCAACATGGCATCTTTGAGGAATATTCCCTCAAATTTGAATTAAAAAAATTTTGACATGTACATCCAACAAAGCATTTGTGAGCTCTTACATGGATCTTACATGTCTCTTGCAAAGGTCAAACTTAGAATTTAACTCTCAAATTCAAATTTGAATCTCCCCCTCTTTGGCACATTGACCAAAATGTGCTCATTCCTCAACCTATCACAAGTTGACAAGTGGCTTCATCTCATTGGTCAAATCAATATCCCACATTTCTCTATTTTGAGCACCCTTAGCATTTGAAATTTTATAAATAGAAGGCTTCATTCTTCAAAAAATCATCCACAACCCTCATGCAAAGTTACTCTCTTGAATTGAGAACTAATTTTTCCCATCACCATTGCATTTGCATCATTTGAGTTTTAGCAAGGATTGGGAAAGGGTTATTTGCACAATTGACACCAATCCAATATGGAATAGGTACATATTATGCTTTTAGATGTCTTTTAATCCTTGTTATTGGTTACATTTTCTTAAACATTTACATGTTATTTCATAGGATTACTGAGCAAGTTTGTATGCACTAACCTTTGTCATGAAGTTTAAGAGTGTATGCAGATTTTGAAGGGTGCTTCATTATGGTGCTAGAAGGAGGGCTGTATTTGAGGCTTTGTGAAATCTTGTTTTCACATTATCTCATTTGGGTTACTATTATATATCAGCTTGGATTTTATGCTTTAAAAAAGATCCAGTTATATATTATGTGTGTCGTTTTAGCATAATCTATTTCATTATGCATAGTGTGCTTTTAATTGGTAGACTAAAAAATCATCTTTTCAAGATCATAGGTGCATCAGAAAATTGTTTTACTTCATTGGCTTCTTCTTTTGCAGCAGTTTCACTTTTTGTTCTATGAATGTATTCTATTTTACCAGATTCATTAGAAAAGCACGATGCACAACTAGTTTTTTAGCAAAAAATTGACAAATTATGTCTGGCATGAGGTTAACAATCACTTTGTTAAGTACAACTGTCAGTTATTGGTCAAAAATTCACAAACATTACACTTTTTAATCTAAGTCCCATAGAGCTATCACCTATTTCTTCTTTCATTTTGGGAAGCTCTTTAAACATGCAACCTACATCTTGTTCAATACTCCTCACTACCCTGGACTGTTGCTCAATATAGATAAGAATGGTAGTGCCCTTCTTACTAGCATGCCCAGTACACCCAAATCTATGAACAAATATCCATCTACTGTAATATTAGAAATGTGGGCTACTGAATTATGTTTTTTTAGGCTTCCAATACTTATATCATGGCCTGGACCGCATGCTAGATTCCTTACTAAAGTTTTGTAATTGTTGAAATGATTAACCATATATATGTGTTCTTCCATCTTTCTAGATTTTTATGTGCAACTATGATTCCATCTATTTGAAATGTGAAACCAAGAGCACAGGGTCCATTGAAAATTATATTGTTAACAAGAAATGTTTTATTGCTTGGCACAACCATTGTTGCAAAGGTCGAGGTACAAGTTGAATTCCATGTAGCTACAAATTCCTCTGTGTGTTGCAGTGCTTCCCATTGCCCAATGTGCCAAAATCTTCAACATTAAAGATATTGCCAACAAACCCATCAAATATCAATATAGATTTTCTTCTATTCCTAATAGGTAGAAGGGACGTTGTGAAAGGTTTGAGGAATTTGTCTTTGTACCTACCAAATGCATTCACTTTAAAAAAATTATCTCTACTAAATATCTGTCTAAAATCCATGCACTTTTTCCAGTTCCCTCTTCTCAGGATTTAGATAACCTTCCAAATCCAAAGCCTCCAGATCATGTACTACTATTACTATTTCATTTACCCAAGTCCTCCTATTTAGTTGTCTAACCCAACTTAGCATAAGGCTCACAAAAAAGCAATAGTATATCTATTTCTTTTTGCGTAAATCCTTACCAACTTTCAGGAGGGTCTCTTATTCATCCCCATCATTTTTCCTTCCAATTCCAAGTTGTCTATTCATTTTCCATGAGAACATGCTCTGCCATTAGGACATTCACAAGAAAAGTGACTAATCTATCCACAATTGTAGCATTCAGACTATCCACTGTCCACAGTTTTTAGACTGTCCTCTTCCTCAACTAGATCCTCCATCCATACCACTGGGACTAGCAAAGCATTGCACCTATGCCTTTGCATTTGGGTTAACAGGGATTTTTTCTTAAACAAAAGGCACACGCCATGCAGCGCATTCCTGGAGTCTCCTGGGGGTGCAAATATTGTACAGAATGATCCATATATAAAGTGTGTAGCAAGAGAAAAATATGGATTACAAATGTCCAACTATCAATGCATTCCATGAGATCGACATTTTGCAGAAGCATTCTATTCAAATCCATACCATATCACCGTTGTGCTATTTGACATGCCTAGTGGACATGGTAGCGCTTCTAGCTATTTGGTCTTAGATAGAACAACAAACTGCTTGTATGTGGTGGGCAGCCATTATACCTGTAGAGGTAACTTTCCATCTCCCATGAGACTAACAAGCTTAGATTTTGATGTCTTCCATACCAACTCTCTGACAATTAAGCCATCACACTTATCTGAATCTCCCCATTAAATGCTTCTAGTTTTGTGGCAAAAGACTTTGTATCATCTCTCCCATGATCGAAGGGCAATTCATCCACTAGGAATCATTCACTCAATTCAAAGAATTTGAAATTTTGTGGTGTGAGGGAACATAATTAGACACGACATGCACACTGTTTGAAATATAGAGAAGATTAAAATAGGCTTTTGTTGTGAAATGATTTATTTTGTTGTGGCGTGAGTGGCATGTGGAAGTAAAACATTTGTAGAGGACTTTAAATTAATAAGACATCTCTTCCTATTGATATTGATATTTTAGCATGCTTTACTCATCGCTTTTATAAAAGAGGGAGTAATTTTTAAGATAGTGATTCCTTTATAGCTTGTACAGGAAAATGAAACAGCAAGCTAGAAGACAATGAGGGGATGTGGTGGGAGTTGTACTACTCATTATATCTCATGGTAGTGTAGTAATGATTTCAGATCTCATGAAATCTCATTTGACTTTGTGTGGTGTCCACTAGATACAATGAATTTATCTACATAAGATATCTTCTGAATTAATATCTTATGCCATTAATGTTTGCCAAATAAATATAGCGTTTGAATGACAAGTTCTCTATAAGCCTATTGAAATTCATTAGTGTACTCATCATTATTCCCATAAATAGCTTGACTTTGCATAAAACTGCATTCATATATGTTTGACTTGAGCTTAATGGATTATTGAAAATCTATGTTACCATCACTTATGTACTAGTCTTCCTACCAAATTCATGATTTCCCCACACAAAGTCATTAAGATCATTCAAAGCTCACTTTTCTTGAGATAATTCATCAACAATCAGATCCCAAGTGTTGTAACAATATGATCTTAGTACAGTTAACATCATGCTTTCTTTACTTCTTTTGAAAAATTTAGCCTCCAGGTATTTAGTTTGTATAATGAGGAATTGAATATCATTTTAACAATTGGTGGATGGTTCTCAACCTATCGGGGGAAATCTAACCTTATGAATAGGGGATTTGGATAAAGGTTAAAGGTTGACATTGGAATCGAGTGTTGGAGTTGAGCAAAAATGAAAGCAAGATTGGAGTTAAGGATTTAAGCATCAAACTTGAAACCCAAAAGAATTTTTTAATGCTTGGAGATTCCTTCTACTTTAATTTTTTGTTTTAGACTAACTCACTTGTTTTTTGGGCTTTAAAACGAACATTACCTAGGCTTTCAATTTTCATTGCAAGGGAGTTCAAATGAACTTGAGGAAAATTGACTAGATTTCATTTTAGGTTAACAAATTGAACAATAAAATCTTCATCTTTCCTTTGGTGCTTAAAAAAAATTGAATCATTGCTTTGAAGAATAAAATGAATGTGTATTTTTATTGTTTTGTAATTATTTACACAAAGTAATATCATGAAAAGATGTATGCACTTCTCTCACACCTCAAGATGATCTTGAGAATCAAAAGGCTTTTGGTGACATTAAATTGTGTAATTAATTACCCACACATCTTCATTTTGGGAACTAAAATTGAACAAAACACTTTGCGAGTGTGAGTAAATTTATTTCATGTGTTCTTCCTTTGTTTCTAAATGAAGGTTGATCAAACTATGAATATGTTTTCTTGCTTTTTTCTATCTTAGAGGGCCTGCCTTGGGAAAAAAGTACTCACCTAAGGGAATGACTCAACCGGTAACACTCTAAATCCAAGAGTATTTCCAACTAGGATATAAATCATTAGAGTAAACACTAGTATCACATAGTTGGCTCCGATGAGATGGATTTGAAAAGGGACTCTCGCCATATGGGTCAATCTCCATGAATGGAAAGTTTGAACTAAAACCATTGTTTGTAGTAGCCAACTAGTCCATCCAACGAGTTTATCAAAGTGGTGCAGTGGAACTTAGATTCCAAGAAGTTACTTGCCATGTCTGATCTTGGTTAAAATATAAAGGTTAAGACTTCATTCTTAACATACCTTTATATTTTTTCCTTGATTGCATGTAAAATCATCTCTTCTACTATGAAGGGAATGAGGAAAGCCCACTAAGAAAAATGTACCAATTGAGCTAGGATGTTATATTACTTGTGAGTCAGTTTGAAAACACAGTGCTTGTATCCAAAACATTGAAACCAACATTCAATGAATCATTAGAATTTCAAACCCTTTATGAGGAACAAATACCTTTGAAAAGTCCATGTGTTACTGCTTGTCCCTAGGGGTTCTTATCCCTAGAAGGCTTCTAAACACTAAGAACTATATCTTGATTTTTTCATTCCAAAGTCAACAATAGGAAACTATGCTCTTGAAACCTTGTTTTCCGCATAAGGGACCTTGTGAAATGAGAAGGAATTTAGACATAGACATTTATTTTGAGAACTAATGAAGAATTTTTTATGGTAAAAATAATCCATTAAGCAAAGATCAAGTCAATTGGAACCCACACATGTTCTTGTTTATCTTTTTATCGTCTTTTGAGCAAACATTGGTCTTTTGGTTTGAACTACTCTTAGAGAAACGCATGTTCTTCACTATCTTGGTTCTAGTAAACAAGTCCTTCCTAGATTCATTTGGGATCAAAATAAAACATTTCATCCATCCCAAACATTTATCATCTCCATCCCACAAAAGAGCTTTTGGAAACATCATTCTAGACTTTGGTAAATCATTAAAATCAAAATCACCTTGTTTAGTTAGGAGTATGGGAATGCATCCTTTCTCATACCTCTAGTTAATATAGAACCCCTTTGAAAAATTTCATCCTAAGATAACATCTAACATCTTAGGGTTTTGCAAGTTCATTATCCAAATTAAACCAATCAAAATCAAATCCTAAGTCTAGCATTGATCCAAAGTTCCTAAATGTTCAACACCCATATCATTCATTTCTTTCATCATTCATCTCATCATTGGTCCTAAACACCTTAGAGGTAACTTTTACAACAAGGTCAAAACAAAAAAATAACATGGAGTATAAAATTGATCCATACATCATGAGTAATCCAAGTCAACCAAACTATCAAAAACTTACAATGTCGATTGATTATCAGCACTCACATTTATACAATTCGTACATCAGATCATTTTCTCCTACAAACATCAATGGTACAAAAAATGTGAGCATGCTTAGTGAAAAGTTTGGAACACCTTTCCCAATGATAGATTTAAATCCAAGTCCAAACTTACAAATCTATCAACCAAACAATCAATGCAAGATCCTTCAAATGAACGTCATCTCATCAAATCCCAACATGCCAAATGTGAATGTACCAAGTACAAATTTACAAAACATGAACATTTTGAATCCACACTTTGAAAAATTTTGGATGGATATGTTTGAAAATCATATGAATATTGTTTAAAGTCCAAACAAGATGTTAACAACTCCATGTATTAATCCAAGTCAAGGTAACACCATGCAAAATCAAAGTTACCTAAAACAAGGCAATGTGATTCCCAACAACAACAATGTTCAATTTCAACCTATCATGCCAAATTTGAACATCATCCCAAATCAAAACATTGTCCAAAATCAATTTTTCCATGATCCCATTCAAAAACCACAAGTATGCATCTCAAATATTCTTGAACAAAAACCAAATCAACTATATCAAGGGAGTCAAGATTGAAATCAAGATCAAATTTGGAGAGATCAAATTGCTACACTTACCAAAATAGTTGAGTCATTACACCAAGAGACATCTCCACCACCATCATTCCTTGATTTAGGGCTTCCCCCTTTACCTAGCACCAATCACTCCATCCAAATCAATCCACCTAACACCAATGAATCCATCACATCAAATCCTTTGAATATACCATTGACATCACACCAAAAGATTGTATCTAATCAAATGACAAAATCAATCCCGAAAAATCAAAATATGGTCTCCCAAGGACCTATCACCTTGGTCATTCTGACCATTCCTATCACCTTGATCACTCCAAACACCACTCTCACACCTATCACATGTCAACCCCTCACTACTATGATCACTTCAAAACTATCTCAACCACCCATCACTACATCCAACACAATTCCAAATCCACCACCACTACCACCAAAACCAAATGCAGCAAAGCATTATAACATTGTGCTTAAAAGCTCACAATGACTACCAAAAGGCCATCCAATAATATCTAGCCACACAACAAGCAACACAAGCTCAACAAGTGCAACAAGCCTCTCAAGCTACCCAACAAAAACAAGCACAAACACAAAAATGATAACTATTGGGGATAACAATGAACATTCAACCATTGGTGATAGCATTGACAATCTCCCCACCACAATTGTTAAAAGCAATGATCAAGATCTATCCATCAAAGAGCACATTGAAGATGTTTCTATCTTGTTCGAAGATCAAATCAACACATATCAAGAGTCACTTTTCAATCATGATCAAAATCCACCAACAATACCCAACAATGATCCAATTCAAGAAATGTCAACATCATTTGACCCTATGGTTGAAGACATTGGAAATCTCTCCATTGCAATTGTTGAAAAAAATGTTCAAGATCTTTCCATTAATAAGCACATAAAAGATGTTTCTACCCCATTTGATGATAACCTCACCATACATCAAGAGCCACTTTTCAGTGATCTATTTCAAGGAGTGTTAGAATTATTTCATCCCATTGACATAATCTATGATCCATTGACCAATGATCATATTGAAAATGTCTCTACATCATCCTATGAGTTAGAGGACATACCTCAAAAATTTATTCAAAAGAAAGATCAAAATATTCCACTAAGTTCTAGCAATGGTCCTTTCTAAGAAATGTTGACCCCATTTGACCTCATGGTTAAAAATACTAAAGGAATGTTCAACTCGACACTTGATCCAATTCCATTCAAAGATCAAGAGGAAATTGAGCCATTTCCCATCCAGGAACCCTTGGTAAGTAATCCATCCTTTGAAACTAGCCCATGTCAAGAACTTGATCCAAAGCATGTCAAAAGAAAATCTAAAAACATTCAAGATCTAGAGTTTGTATCTCCAAGATACTACAATAATCTAGTGGAAACTCTCCCATCTCTGTAAGATGCACATACTCCTCCATCTACCCATGAGATGCTTTCCGTGGATGGACACGTAGATGATCTTCATCTAGAACAAGATTTTTTTACACAAAAAGAGAAGAGTATTAATTCCTACAGTCAAATTGAGTTATCAACATCAGGATCAAATATATTCCAAATTCAGATTGGGGACATCAGGTATGCAGATATCCAACATTATCTGCTAAAGGAAACAAGTCAGACAAAACAAGATATTTCAAAGTTAGTAGAGCAACAAAATGAAATAACATTATCTGCAATGGTCATTTATCAGAGAATGCATTCTAAACAAGAGCTCTTGGAACAGGCAGAATCAAAGCATGAATGTACTACTTCCACAATACTGGGGGAAATTATGTGTCAAGTAAACATCAAAATAGAGAGCATGAAGAGTCCTTATGATGAAACTAGTGTCAATACTACAACCAGCCACCTCATGAATATTCATCCACCCATCACCCCATCCACAAATTGGGACCAAATTCGAAGGAAAGATTTGAATTAAAGCACAAAGAACGTTATCAAAGAAAGAGAAGCTGAGAAGCATAATGGACAAATAAAATACATATGGATACCAAAGAATACAAAGAAAGATTATCCCTATCAAACTCCGTCAGTCAAAGAAACTATGGGGAAAAATAAAAAAGGGAAAAGTATCCATCAAAGATGTCTGCAAAAGAAAAAATAGGATTTTCAAGTGACATACAAAGTGTATCAAGCAGCCGGTCCTAATTCCATGCACACTTTCGTATCCACCCATTATTGCTCATCTTCCCAAGTTTGGAGAGTCAAAGGTTTCAAATTGTCAACCAATCCATCTCTTATCCCTAAACAAATTCCATCCATGCCTCCATGCATAATATCCAAATCTTACATTAACCATGTATTGGCAACGACCCTTCATCATAAGGATTTAGAAGGTACTCTATCACGATGTGCACACAAAGATAGAGTTAACTCCAATATCAGCGAAGCTGATCATGAATCCAAAAAGTTGCATTCAAGTGCACATAACTTAGCAAAGCAACTTCTTCAGGAAGGATACCAATGGCACATTATGAAAGAAGCATCTACATCAACACCACAAGGTGGTTTGACATGACCTTAAAATCTTTCAGAAAAATTAAAAAAAAAAAGAAAATCCAAAAAAACAGAAAAAGGATTGAAAATAGTAAAGAAAAAAAATCATCCTCTAATGAAAACGGCATGAGTGGCGCTTTGGGCAAGACCATGATGAAAACTTGGAAAACAGGCGTCATGTGTAGAATTGAGCATCTACGTGTACCACTTCAGGTGAAAGCATCTCATCCCATCCGTAATAAATTGAGCATTCCATCCATCTTATCCATAATAAATCCATTTATCCAATACATTTTCATCCATCTGTATCCATAGTCTGAGTCATCTTGATCTTGAAAAAGTTTGGTGCACACTTTATGCTTGCTTATGGTAAACATCTTGACATGGGTCATTTTCATTGATCCTATCTTACCCAGATTATCTGAGCCATGAAACATTATCCAAATGAACATTCTTTATCTGAACACCTTATCTTATCACAAGATAATCCATATCCCTCCATCCATACACCCATTTGAGTATCCACACATTGCATTCCATACATTACTAGACACTTGGCAAAAATTTTTACATCTTGCTTCAGGAATAAATCCTTATCTATATCCTCCAACTTATGTGGTGATTCAAACATTGGAAAATGTAGAATCAAAATTGGTCAAACCACTTGTGAGCAACAATCCAAATCACTAGCCCATGGCATATTTTGACGAGAAGAAATTCCTTATCAGTCTTCATCTTTCATCGAACATCAATCCAAGTAATCACTATCAGTTGCATCTATGTTGCACTTCAAACATCACATCAAATCATTTGAACACCTTTTGTTCCTAATCAAGCTTCATCAATCATGATCAATCAAATCCAATAAAAAAATCATCTCGGGATATCCTTGTGTTGCGTAACACTATCCTTACATTGTTGTGCATCCTCAACAATGTTATCATCATCAATCCTGATCAATCAAATATGTGCATTGTTGTGCATCCTCAACAATGTTATCATCATCAATCCCATCAACATCCTAATCCTTGTGTTGTATAACACTATCCTTGCATTGTTGTGCATCCTCAACAATGTTATCATTATCAATCCATCGATTCGATCAGTCAACCTTAGATTTGTCTTCAAAAAAATCCCAAATAGAGCACTGATATCATATCCATATCCAAATCATCAAAATCATGCAAAAAATCCAAAAACACCAAAATATATCAAAATCCAAAAACACTCAAAAAAATTAGAAAGAAACATTAGAAACATGGCATCTGAACTATGTTGTCTCTGAGCTTAAACGTAGGTAAGGCTAATCTTTGATCAACCCCCAAGACACAAAATCCAAAAACATTTGAAAAAAACATTCATAAAATCTTAGAAAACCCCAAAATATTGAAAATTTTGAAAATCAAAACATTTGTAAAAAATTCAAAAAATACAAAAAATAGCCTCAAAACATTATAAAATGTCAAAAACATCAAAATATTTGAAAAAATCCATCCATCTCATCTCGCTCTCACTTGAAATAATCAATCATTTATAATAAATGATCATCACCTTCATCCTTTGGCAACACAAACAGAAACAATCATAACAATCAACAAAAGCAAACTTCAAACACAAAATCAAAATTGGAACAACAAACCTTTAAATGTAAAATCAAAATATTGATCATTTTCAAACATGTCAATAAACCTTATATCAATAGCCTATCAATCAACTTATCAACCCATCATCATCCTATACAATGCATTTCCTAGGATATATCATTTCGACAATGGGCATCATTTTGGATATCACCTTGGATTCTTATCCTATCAAAACAAATCCCTTTGGCTAGAGGTATGAAGTACATTGGCTTGTTTGCGTACTTGATCTTTTCTTTTGATTTATCTTATTGCGCTCATTGTAAGGACCTCTGGATGATATCCAAATGAAGGATTTAGAGAGATAGGAATAGGGTAACGATCATAATCCTTTTGTCTATTGTGCTTGTTGGACATTATTGTAAAATAGCTTGGAAAATACTTGCTTTGTTAGGTACATCCTAGCAAGGTTTCCATATGTCAAGTGTGAACAAGAATACTCCTCTCTATTTGTCAAGTAAAATTCCATCACACCAGGTACAATGCCATCCTTGTTCTTTATACCTTGATGCATCGTACCTACATGTGTTATCAAACATAAGGTAAGTAGCCCTTTTAAAATATCAATCCTTGATAAGCAAATCATCATCTATCATCATCATCATATCTAATAAAGTCTCACCAAATCATGGACTTGTTGGATCCTCTTGTCATCATCTCATTTCTTCTTTCTTCTCACCGCACTAACATAACATCACCAATGCATCCATCATGCATCCATCCTACATCCAGAAATAGTCATCATGCCACATATCATTCATATCATACATAATAGGAAACAACGATCATTTCACATGCATTGCATTTACATGTTCATCATCATAATATAGATCTGTTAGTCTAAGCATCTCATAAAATCATAAATTGGCATAATCATATAGGCATCATCGCATCATCCATCTCATTTGCATCATCATCCATAACCATCCATCTTGAACCTCTTTATCACGAGAGGGTATGTGCAGGATCATAATGGGCCAAAAAGTGGCAATATGATGTGTATGTGGCTGATGACTTTTTTTTAACCTAAAATTGATGAAACGAAAAGGGTTTTTAAATGAGATTCTCAGCTTTCCACCAATATAAATTATGCTTTACTTTGAATTTAATAAGTAATTATTATTCATTTTCTATTCAAATTACGACTAAAGTCCCGATTGATAGACTAATTGAAAAACATCTATAGCTTTCAAACGGTATCACATTTTTTGGATCTAAAACATGTGTCACATTCTATACTTCACATGCTATAGGATTAAAAAAAATAAGAATTTAATTTCATGAAGTTTTGACCAAGTTAAGGTGGTCAGACATACAAGTTTTTTATATTTTTTAAAAGTTGTAATAAAAAAATCATAATTAATTATTTACTTGGGAAAAAATTACCAAAAAATATGCATCACATCAGAACATAAGTCCTCTACTTATATCTAAAATATTATAAAAAATATTATCATTTTATTGTGGTTAGGGTGGTTAGACAGACACCTACTTCTTATTTTTTCCATGAAATTTAAGTACTACTGTATTGAAATTTCAAATTTTCACCAAGTAGATTTCTTTTTTTTTAAACAAACCTAGTAGTTTAGAAACTAAATTCAATTTGCTACAGATTCTATTCTTACATATTTTTGAAATAATATAGATAACTTATTCAAATTTTACGTCAAGTCGCCTAACTCTAATTTTTCTATTTTTTTTGCCACTTAAGGGCCTATTTTTTCCATGATGATCCTACACATACCTGAGATCGACCCTCAAATCAAATATTTTTGTGTGATCTCTCGAGGGGGCAATGTACTAGTGTACTTCTTTCAGTTGGGGCATCTAAAAAAATTAAAAAAAAAATCAATTTTGATCGCGTCAAGTTTATTCTTTGAACCCACGCAGCAAGTACATTGCTTCAAATAGGGGCAAAATGTAGACATGCAAAATTGGAATAATGCATTTGATTAGGTCATATTCATCCTTTCATCAAATAAATCAATTTTATTTGGTGAATCTCCTAAAGTCATCAATTTAAATTAAATAAATCAACTTGATCCTAACATCACCCTCCTTGATTAAATAAATCAAACCTTTATTTAATTAAATCTGAAATTACCTTCCATCCCTTTTGATTTAAATAAATCAAAATATTTAATTCAAATGGGTCAAAATCATCTAATCATCATCTAAGTTAATTTAATCATGATTAACCTAATCTAACCACCCATCACATCCTCTAGCTTTTCCAACTTGCACAAATAAATCAGTTTATTGATTTATAAAATCATCATTTTGCATCAACATGGCATCTTTGAGGAATATTCCCATAATTTTGAATTGAAAACAAAGTTGACATGTACATCCAACAAAGCATTTATGAGCTCTTACATGGATCTTACATGTCTCTTGCAAAGGTCAAACTTAGCATTTAACTCTCAAATTCAAATTTGAATCTCCCCCTCTTTGGCACATTGACCAAAATGTACTCATTCCTCAACCTATCACAAGTTGACAAGTGGCTTCATCTCATTGGTCAAATCAATATCCCACATTGCTCTATTTTGAGCACTCTTAGCATTTGACATTTTATAAATAGAAGGCTTCATTCTTCAACAAATCATCCACAACCCTCATGCAAAGTTACTCTCTTGAATTGAGAACTAATTTTTTCCATCACCATTGCATTTGCATCATTTGAGTTTTAGCAAGGATTGGGAAAGGGTCATTTGCACAATTGACACCAATCCAATATGGAATAGGTACATGTTATGCTTTTAGATGTCTTTTAATCCTTGTTATTGGTTACATTTTCTTAAGAATTTACATGTTATTTCATAGGAGTACTTAGCAAGTTTGTATGCACTAACCTTTGTCATGAAGTTTAAGAGTGTATGCAGATTTTGAAGGGTGCTTCAAGGCCTATATGCAATATTTCATTTCTTTGTGCTTTTTTTGGTGTCCTTTTTAAAGATTGGACAAAAAATTAAGTAATGTTTGTTCTACTTATCGCACTTCTGGTCATTCTAATATAAAGAGTGGGATCTTTATATGAACAAACAAATTGCAAATTATGGTCATTTTGTCAAAGAAGTACCAAATCTCAAATACGACCATAGAAGTACCAAATCTCAAACACCACCATATGTGAAAATGATGGAAAACGAATAAACTAAACACCTATTGTGCTAGTTCTCTCATAGAATAGAGAAACCAATAATTTAGAAACAGCTACACCCATATACAGAAATTGTTATGGACAAGTAAAAGAGTGCTATCATTTATTGACACACTTTAAGCAACCTACTGCTCCAGCATCTATTAAATATGTTGCATCTTATAATTCCTATATATGAACTTTATTTTCCTATTTTTATAAACTGCATCAAAATGGCCTTCTAGACAACCAGACCAACAAAGTCAATCTACACCATGTTCAATGCTCATGTCCTCTATTGTTTTCCTAGAAATTACAAAATAAGGTCTGTATCTAAATTTGTATAAATATTCAAAACTTCATGGGGAATGCATGCGGGTGATGTATAGTTGTTGTTATCTTATTCTAGTGTAACTTTCCTTTAAACTCACTATTGAACATTACAACACTTGGCCATCAAAATCGTGTATGTATGGCCTACATGTCTATTAAAATTGTAACATCTTGGATATAAATAAGATATATTTTGTGCATAAAATCTCAATGTAAGTAAAATGAAATTATAGTTTTTAACTTGCAAGTGGATATAAGCTTAAAGGACAAGATATTCAAGGGAAAAGAAACACTCCTTAATTTAAAATTTTAAGCTCATCTCAAATTAGAAATTTCAATTTGATTGGCAGCACGTTAACACATAGTACAACCATAGATGAATATGGTTAATCATGTACAAATAAAGGAGACATTACCTGAGGTCCTGCAATGTAACAAGGTAAAAGTTCTTCATGACTCCTCACACAGAACTTCGAAGAAAAAATCTGGTCTCAAATAGCATGAGAAGAATATTGTCAATATTATTAACCATATAAAGCTTTACAAATAAGAGTTTTCAAAATAAAAATATTACACCAAATACATGTTCTAGATAAAAAAGTCATTTCATTATTTCAAAAAATTTGATAACACTTTGATGTAAATAATAAACATGATATTTTCTGAACTTTTAACTTCAACTCAGGAGTGAAAATTAGTTTTGACTGGCCATTGGGAACAACAAGAAGTTTCTCATAAACACTTTCTTGGATTTCCTTTCCATATTCCAAGACCATTACCCCCAAAGGGAGTCTGTATTATCATGGTATGTCAACAAAAAAGAGTTCATCTATCACTCCACTTTCAAACTTGATCTTGCAGAGTCTAGGTAGCACCTCAAAAGTTGTCTCTATCAAGCACAATTAGAAAGAAAATGCAATTTAAAAATATATAATAAAATACAAAATGATCAACAATTAATAAGGAAAAATTTATTCCTGTATCACCCTTAATGGATGTAAACACAAATTACTGAAAAAGAAACTTAAAAAGAAAAATTTAGTAAGATGTTGCTGCAAAATTTAGACCAAGCATCATTAACATGTACAACTAGATTGCTCTCCCTGAAAAAGAACCACAAAACACATGGCCATGAGTAGATTTGTAAGCCTACATACATGCCTCCCAAAGCACCAAGGATATTTACTAGATTATATGGAGAAATTTATCTGCAAGCAAACATTATTGTGCTGCTTAGGCTTCCCAAAGAATTATTTTCTCAATACTTAGTAAAGTTACCCATGCTGACATAGATTTGTTGCCCTTACCATACTGGATGCCAAAGTCTCAAAAATAGCTGTGATCCTTTTAACATATGAGCTAGGTACAAGGACCTTTTACACCTCATAGATTTTGTACACATCAATCAAATAGACCTCAACTCACAAATTTCCATTGGAACAAAAACTACAAGACTCATCAAACAATCTAAAAAAATTGTGAGAGGTGGGTAGAGGAAAAGAAAGATATAAAACATTAATTGATTTTTCCTGAATAAAAATTCTTACAACTGCCTCTATTTATATGTGGGAGAAATTACTTGCCAACAATCTCCCCTAATTTCTACCACAAATTTCATTACATTCTTAGTCTCTTTCATTGATGCTACGACATCTAAAATCTTCTAGATTTAGCAATCAAATCTAGGAAATCCCATGTTGTAGTTGGGATGCTCTAACCATGAGCTATGGCCCTCTTGGTTACCACTCCATTGTAGGTTCAGGTGTGATTCACTTGTTTTATCAACACCTCCCATTGAGTCACTCTGCAGGTGCTTGAGGATCCTAATAGACTCTTGACATCTGTCACAAATGGTGACATGATCACCTCCAAAATCTTGGTTAACTTTCACCTGACTTCTGTCACAAATGGTGATAGGATCTACTCCTTTTACTTTTGACATCTGTCATAAATGGTTATAGGATTTCCGCTCAAATTCACCTTCGATTATAGAAATTGATAGCTTTACGTTCCTTCTTACAACAACTCACAAGACAACACAATCTTTTATTGATGCCAACGATCTTTGACTATGACTTAAGCCTTTGTGCTTCTCTTCTTCAATTTTTGGCTAGGCTAAACACCTCTGAATTCCATTGATCTGAAACTTGGAGATGACTCCTTTGGTATCTTTGACTAGTGTCTCCTTACAAACAACAGCTTCTCCCTTTTATCTTTGATAGTGTTTAGCTATGAAAATACTCCTTTGACAATTCTTCCACTATCTGGTTTCCTTTTAGCCTCAATCTTCTCTCTCTTTTTTAAATAGTGACAAACAAACTTTCAGCCACAAAATAATTATTGTGAATTCAACAATATAGATATACCTTGTGGGTGAAACTTCTTTGATGAGATAATGGCAGCATCAGATCTGATCTGCCAACTTCTTTGGTGACTTCAAAAACACCTTTCTCATTGCTCCAAGATCTACAAAATTATTCCTTAATTCTATAGCGGATTCTCCAAACATTTTGACTCCTTAAAATTGCAAATTCTTCTAAACTCTAAATCCGCTACAACCTTGCTATAATAGCGATTTCTTTTGTGCATCAATTCTTCAAAATCAATGGTGGTTAAAACCTTTAGACTAGGAATATCCACTTCTTTTCTTTCTCCTCAATTACCTATAGACATTCCTTGCTATCGTGTCCTCAAAATTCCAAAACATCGGCTTCTTCAAGGCTATGATTCCTTTTACTCCTTCAATCTCCTTTTCTCAGCGAGCTCTCCTTTGTTGATTGAATAATTGGCGACACTTATTGTCTTTGGCAACTCCTCAATTCAATAGATGTAGTCTTCTTATCGACAACATATATATAGATTCCTTTTGACTGGTGGGTTGTGGCCTAGAGCTAATGATCTGCAATTTCATAATGAAAATATTCTGCAGTGGCGTCTCCTTCTTCAAATGGCTCTGAAATGGCTATAGCATCAATGTTGCAAAAAAATCCTTCAGGAAAAATCTTCAAATAAAAATTTCCTTATTTCTTGCGATCTCCACTATGCTAATCTCCTTTGGCAGATTCTTGCAAGAAACAATACAACTCTGCGCTCTCTTCTCAAAACTGCTCTCAGCCTTGAACATTCCTAGCAACTGCAGAAGGCCCCCTAAGATTCTTCTGACTCTCTAGGCTCCTACCATTTTCTCTGATACCACTTGGGAGAGGTGGGCAAAGGCAAAGAAAGATATAAAATAATTGCATTTCCTTAATAAAAACACTTACAATTGCCTCTATTTATAGAGGGCTTAGGAATTCTCCATATTACATAACAATAAAATCATATGAAAATTTCCATGGTCGGTGAGAACTTTCTAGAATTTTCAGTGGGAGAATTTTCTACACAAGTTTGACTATGTGGGAGAAATTACTCACCAACACAAATGACTAAAGAATGCAAAAATATTATTATGGGTCATATTATCCTCACATATTGTTAAGTTCCTAAATATTTATTTAAAAAGATGGTATATTTTACCAAAAAATTATTTTGTAAAAGTAAGAAAAACTACACACACAAAGGAAAACAAAAATAACTTATAGCCATTTCATAGATGCAGCAGTGGTTGGGAAAACCAAAATAAAAAAGAAAAATCATGAGCTATTGATCAACACTCATAAAAACCTTGAATTTTATAGTAATTATTCAATTCCCAACCCTGATGTCCAAACCATTCTTATGCTTTGGTATGGTTAAATGCATAATAGAAGTGAGTACCCTACATTTTTGTTTTGCTTTTCTAAATGATGATACATGCTGAAGAAACAATTTCAAATATTGTGCCATAAGAAATAAAAATAAGAAAACATATATTTAACATCTTTAGAGTTTGAAAAACTTGTGGGAATTAAAATAAAATAGAAGAGTTTTATACAAATTATGTCATCCATTTACATATATTTTGATAGGACAAAAAAGTTGACCCACTTGATTGAGAATCCATTTAAATCCAACACCTGCAGTGAATTCTTTCTTAGAAGAACTACTCTTCCACTCAAGATATAAATTGCATCAAGAATATTTTTTTATGGAAAGTTCTCTCTCTTTTTCTCATCTAGAAATACTTCTCCATGTGAACTAATTTTCAGATGGCTATTCAGGAGTGTCTCAAACCACCCGCTTCTTGATCTTTGCATGTATAAAATAATATAATTGTGCATTGGAGTACAGGAGCATTCTTTTATGGGGAACAAAATAATAACAAAACATTATCAAGTTGTTCCAATAAGACTGAACCACAAAAATATCAAATGAAGAAAGCACAGACATATTCCACTTAATCCTACCAATAAAAGAATGAGAAGCTTCGTCACAATGGACACATGCTTCTTTGCATATTTTTCCTGCATAAGGAGCAGTTTGCCACATATATGGGATCAGGGGTCAACACAATTTGTTGTTTCTTTAGTTGTACATTGGCAATCTCTGAAGTCTTGAATCTTCATTGACTTCATGAGGTAACACCTAAACATATAAACAAGATCACATAGATCTTTAAATACCAATTACATACAAAAGAGTTAAGAGTTACTAGTGTAACATGCATGCAATATTGAATCAACAGGTAACATAGCTAACAATCTATGAGATAAACCCTAAATTAAATCTTTTTAGTGGATCTCTGTTGGGAGGTAGGGGTGCAAATACACACAACTTCACTAAAAATTAGTTCACATGGAGAATTATTTCTAGATGGATTAATCTACAAATCAGATGTCAGTCTGCAATTTCTTCTTAGAGTTGATCTTTGAAGCTATCCACAATGTCAAGCCTATCTCTTAAGTACTCAAAACTATCCTTTGGCAATGCCCTGGTGAAGATGTTAGTGAGTTGTTGCTCGGATCTACAATATTTCAATTCAATCTCATCATGTTCCACCAATTCCCTTATGAAGTGATAATGAATCTCAATTTGTTTGCTTCGTCAATGGAAGATTTGATTCTTTATCAACGCTATGGAGGAAACATTGTCACAATAAATGATTGTGCTATCAACTTGCTATTGTTGTAAATCTGCAAGGATACTCCTCAACCAAATAGCTTGACATGCTACTACATTTACTACTATATACTCTACTTCTGCTATGCTGAGGGAGATAATCGGTTGGTTTTTTGATTCCCATGATATTACACTTGATCCCATGTTGAACACATAGCCAGATATGCTCTTTCTATCATCCACATTTCCTACCCAATCACTATCTATGAAACCATCCAACTTAAATCCATTAGATGTTGCATACAAAATGCCATAACTAGTTGTTCCATTGACATACCTTAAAATCCTCTTTCTTGCTTTCCAATTTGTGTCTTTAGGTTCCTCCATGAACCTAGATATCAAACTTACTACATACATTAAATCAGGTCTATTTGATGTCAAGTACATCAAAATTCCAACCATACTTTTGTAGAGGGTTAGGTTCACTTCCTTACCGCTATCAAACTTGCATAGTTTTAGACCTGATGTTGTTGGTGTGGGGGTAGGTTTTCTGTTGTGCATCTTAAACCTCCTTAAAATCTATTTGGCATAGTTGTATTGTGAAATGAAAATTCCATGCACTGTTTGTTGAACTTCTATCCCAAGAAAATACTTCAAAAAACCTAGATCTGTCATCTCAAATTCATTTTTCATCACCTCTTTAAAATAAACAATTTTGTTTTCACTATTACCATTAAAAATCAGATCATCTACATACAAAACATCAATTAAAATATCACCTTCAGTTGATTTGATGTAGGGTGTGGGCTCACTACTGCTCTTACTAAATCCATTACTCAGCAAATAGGAATCTATTCTATTGTACGGCACCCGAGGTGCTTGTTTCAACCCATAAAGAGCTTTTTGAAGCCTATACACTTTGTATTCTTGCCCTAGGACTTCATATCTAGGTGGCTGCTCCACATATACTTCTTTCTTTAGCACTCTATTCAAGAAGGTTAACTTTACATCCATCTAAAATACCTCCAATTGATGTTGAGTTTCAACTACTATCAGTTTCCACATTATTTCCAGCCTTGCAACTAGTGCATATGTCTCATCATAATCTATACCAAGTTGTTGTTTGTACCCTTTGACAATAAGTCTTGCTTTGTGTCTTTCAATTTTTCCTTCTGCTGTACACTTGGTCTTATAGACCCACTTCACTCCAATCACTTGTTTACCCTTGGGTAACTTGGTCAAATCCCATGTTTAGTTCCTCTCTATAGCATCCAATTCTTCATCCATGACCTTACACCACTTATCTTCTTTCACCACTTCCACAAAGTGTGTTGGATCACTATAGGAGAATAGTGCAAAATTCAAATTTTAATGAAAATCAGCATGTTGTGTGTTGACATAGATATCCCTCACACTCTTTGTTTTTCTTAGCATCAAGGATGCGAGTGTAGGGTCTAAATTTGCTTCTGAATTGCTGCTACTTTGACCTCTAGAGCTACTACTTAGCTGTATCCTTGAGCTGCCAGACTAATGTCTTTGTTTAGTGCTATTGATCTATTGAACACCGGAAAAATTATTGTTTTGTTGCAGATCACTGGAGCTATTATTTATAATTCTCTATGGTAGTTTCTCCCTAAGCTACTACTCTCTTGAGCTCCCTCTATGTTGCTATCATCTGCAACTTCTTCATCATGGATGGGTATTGTAATTGAAATACCCATTGTGTCATCCACCATTCCATCCCATGCTTCATTCTTAATAAACATAACATCCCTGCATATTACAACATTCTTGCCGATGGGATTGTACAATTTATAGGCTTTTGACTCTTCACTATATCCTATGAAGATGTATTTTTCTCCTTTTATCATAAAATTTCTGCCTCTTCTATTTTGGCACGAGTGTGTATGCAACATGCCCAAATATCCTTAAGTTCTCAACACTCCATTTGTTGTTTGTCCATGTCTCTTATGGAATCCTATTACACACAACCTTTGTAGGGAACCTATTCAATATATAGACTTCTATTGCTATAGCTTCTCCCCAAAATATGTGTTACAACCCTTTTTTCCTTTAGCATACTCGATACCATATCTTGAATGGTATTATTCTTCCTTTCCACCACTCCATTTTTCTATGGGGTATACCTTTTTGTAAATTATTTGTGAATTCCCTCATTTCTACAAAGAAATAGAAATTCATTGGAAATGTACTCTCCCCCTCTATCTGTTCTAAGGGATTTGATATAGTGACCACTCTCCTTCTCAACTGCTACCTTAAACCATTTAAAATTCTCAAAGGCTTCTAATTTATTTTTCTATAAATAGACCCATATTTTTTTGCTATAGTCATCTATAAAAGTCATGAAATATGTATTTCTAGCCAAATTGGGTTTTTTATGGGTCCACATAAATCTGAGTGCACTAACTCAAGAGGTGTTTTTTCTCTCCTAGAATACCCGGATTGAAATGGCTACCTATAATTTTTTCATAAATACAAGCCTCACACTTGCCATCGAGTTCTACAATGGATGGTAAACCCCTAACCATTCCGTTCCTAGACAATAAACTTAAACTAGAGAAGCTTAAGTTCCCATACCTTAAATGCCATAGTTTGGATGGGTCTTTAATGACTGCCTTAAATGCAGATTGATGTTCAACTGCTGACTATTGTGAGAAAGTTGATTGTTGTCTGATTGCTATCAGTGTTGGAAAATAATGTTGATGTTCTCTATCTATTGTGCCTATCGCAGACACTATGTGAATCTTGAGAGGAAACAATTTGTTTCTCATCATCTTCTCTACAACCATCACTTTCTTGCTACCTCCTCTTTCAAATATCTTTCATTCTCCATTCTCCATCAGGATTTTGTATCCATTTTGGACCATTTGTCCAATGCTCAATAGATCATGCTTCATGTCGAGGGCATAATAAGCATCTTGGATTTGTTGCTTCTCACCATTCTTAGTTTGGATGCTGACTACACCTTTTCCCACGATGGGAATCTTCTCATTATTTCCCATTTGGATCTCAGTTTTCATACTGGTGTCTATGGAGGAAAACAATTTCCTATTACCACTCACGTGGTTATTGCACCCACTGTCCAAGTACCATACTTCATCATTGTTGTGTTTGGAAATGTTGCAAATGTGGATGTGAAAATATGCAAATTGGTAAAACTCTAAACAATACATTAGCATGATTAGTGTTTTAAAAAAAAAACAAATCTTCAACATCCCTATGAAATAATACATCATGCTTCAAAATGCAAAAAAAATGAAAAGATAACTAAAGCATATAAAATATGAAGTAAATCCCATCTCATAGTGAATTGGTGCTTTTGTGGAAAGAAGCCCTTTCCCAATCCTTGATAAGCCAATGATGAAGATGCAATGTTATGATAATGGAAAAAATTAGCTCTCAATGTGAAGAGAGTAACTTTGCATGAAGTTGTAGATTGTGGATGATTGAATGAAGGATAACCTCTCCATTTATAGAAGATTTTGATGAGAGAAGTGGCAAGAGGGATGAATGTGGGACAAAAACCCAACCAATAGGAAGGAGCCACTTGTCACTATGTGAATGGTTGAGGAATGTGCATGTTTTGTAGAATGTGCAATAAATGATATTAGGTGGCCTTTTCAAATTTCAAATTTTGTTTGTTGGAGGGAGAAGAAGGGGTCTTAAATGCCTAGTGGGGGACATGTAAGAGGAGAATTAATGTTATGTTGGAAGGGACAAGTCAACTTGATTTGAATTCAAATTTGAGAAAATATTCTCCATTATGCCATGTTGATAGAAATTAGAATTTTTAATAAAAAAATTAAATGATTTATTTGTGCAAGTGGGAAAAGCTAGAGGATGGGACTTGCATTAAGATTAGATTTAATCTTGATTTAGTTAATTTAAGAGAGGATTAGGTGATTTTACTCATTTGACTTAGATTTATGAATTAAAATAAATCAAAAGGAGATGAAAAGTGATTTAGAATTAGTTAAATAAATGTTTTGATTGATTTAGCTAAAGGGAATAATGTTAGTGATTTAATTAAATACGTTTGATTTATTTAATTAAATGAAGAATTTTATAAGTTAATTAAAGAAGATTAATTTATTTAATTAAAGGGGGACTTTAGGATTGATTTGATTAGTAGAGGAATTAAGATGGATTAATTAAGTAGTTAATAAAGGGGTGATTAAAGAAGAATCAAAGTTAGTTGATTATGATATTTTTCATGTCTAGATTTTGCCCCTCTTTGAAGCAATGCACTTGTTGCGTTGGTTCAAAGAATAAACTTACCGCGATTGAAAGTAAAAAAATTCTGATTTTTTTGGATGCCCCAATGGAAAGAAGTAATGCTAGTATATTGCCCCCTTGACATATCAAGCAAAAGATTCGATTTAATGGTCGATCTCACGATAAAGAGGTTCAAGATGGACGTATGAATGGTTATGAGGATGATGCAAATCAGATGGTTTTAAGATGTTGAGAATAACAAATATATATGATCTTAAACATCTTAAATGATTATGCAATGTATGTGAAATGGATGAAATGGATGATGTGATGATGTGATATGCTATGCAATGGATGTTTTATGCAAATGCTTAGACTAACAGATCTATATTATGATGATGATGCAAATGAAATGAACTAAGATGTTGAGAATAACAAATATATATTATCCTAAACATCTTAAATGATGATGGAATGCATGTGAGATGGATGATGTGATATGCTATGATTATGAGATGTATGTATACTAATGGTTTTTGGATGCAAGATGGATGCTAGATGCATGCGTTGTTGATGTTATGTTAATGTAGATAGAAAGAAGAAATAAGTTGAATACAAGAGAATCCAACAAGTCCCTGATCTGCTGAGACTTTATTAGAGATGATAATGATAGATGGATGATGTTTCGCTCATCAAGGATTAGGATTGTAAAAGGGCTTACTTACCTTATGTTTGACTACACACATGATGCAATGCATCAAGGTACAAAGAACTAGGATGGAATTGCACCTAGTGTGATGGAATTTGACTCAACAAACATATAAGAGTATTCTTGTTCACACCTAGCATTCAAAAACCTTGCTATGATGTAGTTCTGAAGTTTCAAACATCTCAGACCAAAACATGGAAAGGCATAACCTATCAATGCAATAGTCAACAAGCTTCCCAAAACACCTTCCATACATATCTAACAAAGCAAGTATTCACCAAGTTATATTACACGAGCATCCAACAAACACAGCAGACAAAAAGATAATGATTGATGCCCCATTCCTTTCTCTCTAAATCACTTTGATTACACATCATCGAGAGTTCATTGGAATGAGTAGAATAAGATAAATCAAAAGGAAAAGATCAAGCATACAAATAATTCAATGTACTTCATACCTCTAATGAAAGGGATTCATTTTGATAGGATAAGAATCCAAAGTGATATCCAAAATGATGCCCATTATCATAATGATATATCCTAGGACATCATTGTATAGGATGATGATGGGTTGATAAGTTGTTTGATAGGCTTTTGATATAAAGTTGATTGACATGTTTGAAAATGATCAAGAGTTTGATTTTGTTTTTAAAGGGTTGTTGTTTGCTTTTGATTTTACGTTTGAAGTTTTCTTTTGCCAATTGATGTGATTGTTTATGTTTGTTTTGCCAAAGGATGAAGGTGACGATCAGTTTATTATGGATGATTAATTATTGTGGGTGAAAGCGAAATGAGATGGGTTGATTTTTTCAAATATTTGGATGTTTTTGATGTTTTTGAAATGTTTTGAGGTTGGTTTTTGAATTTTTTTGAGATTTTCAAATATTTTTGGGTTTTTCAAAATTTCAAATGTTTTTTGATTTTTTGGTGTTTTTGAATGTTTTTGGATTTTCTTGGTTTTTATGAATGTTTCTATATTTTTTGATGTTTTTGAATGTTTTTGGATTTTCTTTGTTTTTATGAATGTTTCTAGATTTTTTGATGTTTTTGAATGTTTTTGGATTTTCTTGGCTTTTATGAATGTTTCTAGATATTTTGATGTTTTGAATGTTTTTGGATTTTTTGCACAATTTTGACATTTTGGATATGGATATGTGTGATGATATCAGTGCTTTGTTTTGGGAATTTTTTTAAAACCAAGCTAAAGTTGATTGATCGGATGGATGGATTAATGATTATAACATTGTTGAGGATACATAACAATGTAAGAATACATTTAAGCAACACAAGGATTAGGATAGATATCCCAAGATGATGAGGGATTGATTTGATTTGATTAATCAAGATCAATGATGATAACATTGTTGAGGATACACAATAATGCAAGGATAGTGTTAAGAAACACAATGATTGGGAAAGATTTCCCAAGATGATGGTTTGATTATATTTGATTGATTAAGATTTTGAATCTTGATTTGGAATAAATTTTTTTTTGAATGATTTGATATGATGTTGAAGTGTAAATTAGATGCGACTGATATTGATTGTTTGGCTTGATGTTCAATGAAAGATGAAGCTTGATAAGGAAAATATTATTATGAAATTATGCCATGGGCTAGTGATTTGGATTTTTTTCTCACAAGTGTTTTGACTAGTTTGATTTCACATTTTCCATAGTTCGGACCACCACATAAGTTGGAAGATATAGATAAAGATTTATTCCTAAAGCAAGATGTAAATATCTTACCCTAGTGTCTAGCAATGTTTGAAATGTCATGGATGGATGCCCGGATGTGTGTATGGATGGATGGATATGGATTATCTTGCAATAAGATAAGGTGTTTGGATAGAGGATAGTTATTTGGATAATGCTTCATGGCTCATATAACATTGGGTAGGATAGGATCAATGAAAATGACCCATGTCAAGATGTTTACCATAAGAAAGAGTAAAGTGTACACAAAAATTTCACCAAGATCAAGATAATTTGGAAAATGAATGTAGATGGATGGGAATGGGTTGGATAAATGCTTCCTAGATTAATAGATTTATTATGCATAAGATGGATGGAATGCTATATTTATTATGGATGGGGTGAGATGCTTCCATCTAAACTAGTGTATGTAGATGCTTGATTTTACACATGACGCTTGTTTTCCAAGTTTTCATTAAGGTCTTGCCCAAAGTGCTACCATAGTGGTTTTCACTATAGGACAATTTTTATCTTTACTATTTTCATGATTTTTGATTTTTTTGGTTTTACTGAATGATTTTAAGCTCATGTTGAACCACCTTGTGGTGTTGATGTAGACACTTCTATTATAATGTGTCATTGATATCCTTCCTAAAGAAGCTGCTTTACCAAGATACATGGACTTGACTGCAACTTTTGAGATGTCTGATCTGCTTTGTTGATATCAGAGTTAAGTCTATCTTTGTGTGCACATCGCAATAGAGTGCCTTCTGAATCCTTATGATGAAGGGTGGCTACCAATACATGGTCAATGTAATAATTGGATATCATGCATGGAGGCATGGATGGAGTGTGTTTTGGAATAAAAGATGGATTGGTTGATAGTTTGGAACCTTTGACTCTCCAAACTTGAGAAGATGAGAAATGATGGGTGGATACAGAAGTGTGCATGAAATTAGGACCAACCGCGTGATATAATTTGTACATCACTTGGGAAGCCTATTTTTGGTTTTGTAGACATATTTGATGGATACTTTTCCCTTTTTTATTTTTTCCCATAGTTTCTTTGACTAATGGAGTTTGATAGGGATAATATTTCTTTGTATTTTTTAGTATCCATGTGTATTTGATATGTCCATCATGCTCTGCTTCTTTTGTTTTGATAAACTTATTTTTTCTTTGATTCAAATCTTTCTTTTGATGTTGGTCCCAATTCATGGATGGGGTGATGGGTGGATGAGGATTCATGACATCGTTGATTGTAGTATCATTGGCATTGGTTTCACCATAAGGACTCTTTGTGCTTCCTATGTTGACATTTGCTTGAGACATAGTTTCCCCTAGTATTGTGGAAGTAGTACCTTCATGCTTTGACTCTGCCTATTCTAAGAGCTCTTGTTTAGAATGCATTCTCTGATAAATGACCATTGGAGATGATGTTATTGGAATTTGTTGTTCTACTGACTTTGGAATATCTTGTTTTGTTTGACATGTTTCCTTGAGTGGATAATTTTGGATATTTTCATATATGGTGTCCTTAATCCAAATTGTGAATATATTTGATTCTTATGTTGAAAACCCAGTTTGACCATAGGAATTAATAACCTACTCTTTTTGTGTAGTAATGCCAAGAGTAAAGGAATCCTATTTTGAATGAAGATCATCTACATGTCCATACACAAAAAGCATCTCATGGGTATATGGATGAGTATGTGCTATATGGATGTGACCATCATTTGTGACATCTTGTATAGATAGGAGAATGTCCATTAGATCATTGTAGTAGGTTTGGGATACAAATTCTTGATCTTGAATGATTTTGGAATTCCTTTCAACATGCCTTGGATCAAGTTCTTGACATGGGTCCATTTCAAAGGGTGGATTGCTTATGAAGGGTTCTTGGATATCTTCATTAGGCATAAGAAGCAGCTCAATATCCTCTTGTTCCTTGAGTGGACTTGGATCAAATGTTGAGTGGAGGATTCCTTCAGTATCTATAACCATGAGGTTAGTGGATGTCAATATGTGTTGGAAAGGACCATTGCTAGAATTTAGTGAGAGATGTTGATCATGCTTTGGAATAAGTTCTTGAGATTTGTCCTCTAACTCATAAAGTGATGTAAGGGCATTTTCAATATGATCATTGGTCAATGGATCATGGATTATGTCAATAGGATCAAATAATTCTAACACTCCTTAAAACAGATCACTAAAAAGTGGCTCTTGACGTATGGTGAGTTGTTCCTTGGATGGGGTAGAAACATCTTCAACATGCTCATTAATGGAGAGATATTTAACATTTTTTTCAAAAAATCCGGTGGAGAGATCGTGAATGTCTTCAACCATAGGTTCAACTAATATTGACATTTCTTGAATTGGATCATTATTGGGTATTGTTGGTGGATTTTGATCATGATTGAAAAGTGATTCTTGATATGTGTTGACTTGATCTCTGGATGAGGTAGAAAATTTTTCAAGGTGCTCATTGATGGATAGATCTTGATCATTGCTTTTAAAAATTTTGGTGGGGAGATTATCAATGCTATTGCTAGTGGTTAAATTCTCATCATTGTCCCCAATAGTTATTATTTTTTGATCAATATGGTCTTGGATGAGAATTTTGAGTCAAATGCAATTTGATGTTGTGTCTCCCTTTACTTTGTGAAATTCACAAAGGTGCTTCTCATTATAACCTGGTGGTTTAACTAGGGGCTCTTGATAACTCTTATAAATGGGGAGTTTGATGAGATTTTCTTGTACCAATTGTTGTATGACTAATTCAATTGGTCTCCCAAGTGGTGTGTATTTTTGTTTGTTATCTTGTGAGATTTGTATTTTAAATTGACCTTGTGATGATTGATCTTGGAGATGTGGTGATTGATCTTTGAGATGGGATAATTGGGTTTGTTGTTGATGTTGTTGATCTTGATATCCAACCTCTTGACATTGGAGATATTGTTATTGATATGGTTGTTGAAAAAATCAATACTTTGATGACATGGTTCAACCAATGGTAGAGTGTATTGATTTTGGAATGGATATATCTCTTGTTGCAATGCTTCAATTATTTTGGCAAGTGAAGCAATTTGATTTAGCAAAGTTTGGTCTTCATTTTGATCTTGAATCCCTTGATGTGGTTGACTCTTTTGTTCAAGGAGATTTGGAATGTGTACTTGTGTTTTTTGCATGGGATCATGGAAAAATTGATTTTGGATAATGTTCTGATTTGGGATGGTGTTTAGATTTGGTATTATAGGTTGAAATTGAACATTGTTGTGTTTGGGGATCACATTTCCTTGATTTAGGTAACTTTGATTTTGCATGGTGTTCTCTTGACTTGGAGTCATTAACATATTGATTGGACTTTGAACAACATTCATATGTTTGCAAACATGTCCATCCCAAAGTTTACCAAGTTTGGATTCAAAATTTTCATGTTCAATAAAGTTGTACTTGGTACACTCACATTTGGCATGTAGGGATTTTGTGGGATAATGTTGATTTGTGGAAGACTCATGCATTGAGTGTTTGGTTGATAGATTTTTAGTTTTGGACTTGGATTTAAATCCACCATCGGAAAAGGTATTCCATAATTTTGACTAGGCATACTCACATTTGTTGTACCATTGAGGTTTGTAGGAGATAATGATCCCATGTATAGATTGTATAAATCTGAGTGTTGATAATCAATTGGCATTATAAGGATTTGATAGTTTGGTTGTTTTGGATTACTCATGATGTATGGAGCAAGTTTATATTCCATATTCTTCTTATGTTGAGGTCTAGTTTGGACTGTAAAATAAGGATCAATTTTCAAGAATTTGGGAGTTGAACCTCTAATTCTTTGGATTGATCCAAAATCTAGGTACAAAAAAGAAGGTATAAGATTTTAAGGATCAAAGGATGGTGATGAGATATGAAAGATGGATTTTTAGTGAATGATTGGAACTCTTGGGAAACCTTGAAGAGGATACTAAACTTTAGGAATTGGATTGATGTTTGATTTGATTTGGATAGTGAACTCATAAAATCTAAGAGGTTGGATGTTGTCCTAGAGTACATTTTCCCACAAGATGCTAATTTGACTAAATGTGTAAAGAAGGATTCATCTAGACACACCTAACCAAACAAGACGATATTTATTTGATTTGACTAATTTTCCTAAAGTTTAGGATAAAATTTCCAAGAATTGTTTGTCAAGTGATTTTGATTTTGATGTTTGGGTGATGAATGAAATTTTTGATTTTGATCCTAAGAGATTTAGAGATACTTTGTTTACTATACTAAGATATTGAAGAACATGCTTTTCTCTAAGAGTAGTTCAAACCAAAAGACAAAAAGATACCAAGCACATGTGTAGGGTTCAATTTGAGTTAATCTTGGTTAATGAATTGCTTTTACCACAAACAAATTTCTCATTTTAGCTTCCAAACTGAATGTCTATGTCTCAATTTCTTTTCATCCCACAAAGTCCATTATATGGAAATCAACAAAATCAATGCGATAGTTCCCTATTGTTGACTTTAGGAAAATAAAATTGAGATATGAATCCAAATTCTTAGAAGCCTCTAAGGTTGTGAATCCCAAGGGAAAGCAATAGCACATGAATTTTGTCAAAGATATTATCTTCCTAAAGGGTTCAAAGTTTGATGATAAGTTGAATGTTTTTTTTCAAATGTTTATGAAAAAGAAAAGTGTTTTGTAACTAATAACAAGTACAACCCTATGGATATGAAAGACTGTATTTGTTGAGTTCCCACTTGGATGAATCCAGCTACACCTACTCTTAGCAAATGACTAGATGCTTGACCACACAGGATCCCCCTTACAGTGCACTCACTTCTTAGGTCAGCCAAGCATCAACACCCATGAATCTCCCATGGCATGCTTTTCATTTCTACTAAGAGCAGTAAAAATGTGGGACAACTTTAGAACGATCATTCTTTCACTAACAAATAGATCAATGATTTTGGAAATTTCTAAAGAAGGGTTTTAGTTCAGACTTTCCATTCGTAGGGATTGATCCATGTTGTGAGAGACCATTGCTACCCTTCTCATCAAAACCAACCACGTGATACTAGACTTTTTTCTAGTACCCAATTTTATATCCCGACTAGATATACACTTGGCTTTAGTGTGTTACTAGTTGAGTCATTCCCTTGGGTGATTACTTTTTTCCACAAGGAAGGCCCTCTAAGATAGAAAAAAAGTGAGTGAATACATTCATAGTTCAATCAATCCTTGTTTAAAAAAATGAAGAGAACACACACGATATATCCCACTCACACTTGCATGATTTGTCAATTTTAAACCCAAATCGAAATGTGGAGGCAATATTTTTGACAACTTAATATCACAAAAGACTTTTGATTCTCAAGATTTACATGAGGCATGAGAAAAGCACATACAAATTTTAGATGATATTACTTTGTGAAAAATATTACAAGACACGAAATGGACATGTTCATTTTAAGTCCACAAAGCAAAAGTGAATTATTTTTATAGCACCAAATCAAATGTGGAATTTTCCTTGTTCAATTTTTTAGCCTCAAATGAAATATAGTGAGTCTTTTCTAAGATTCATTTTAAGACCTTTGTTGCAAAGATTGAAATGTTCTTTTTAGAGCCCCCAAAAAGTGTAAGTTTATTTAAAACAAAAGATTAAAGCATGAAATGGAAGCTTTAAGCATTTAAAAATGCTTTATGAATTTCAAGCTACAATGCCTGATTTTTTTCAACTCCAAGATTCTTTCAAATATTGCTTCTAATGCTTCAACATTGTAAGTTCTTCGTGCAAATGAAAATCCTTCCTCCTTTGTTTCCTTTAATCATGATTTGCATGTCAAAATAGGCATTTAATATTGGCAGTTTAAAATCTGGAGGAGTATTTATGACTGTGTAATGGAGGTATATTAATCATACAACACAACCATACAACTTGTAGCTAGATTAAATGGAATTAGATATTTAGAGATTCACACTGCAACCAGATTTTGGATCCCACCATTTGAAGGTTTCACTCCACTATGACTTCCATCTACACTAAATGTTCAAAAATGAGACAAAATAAATGTTTGAACTAGTGCCACATAAATGTGCACTATTCATCTACCATGGTCAGCTACAACCCTGAGAATTATAAGCATATGTGAAAAGAGTATCTCAATTTTGACAGCTGATAATGGTACCTCTGTACAGATTTATTAAATTTCATCACAACAGATAAGGACTCAATTGGTCGCTTGTTTCATGCACATTCAACAAAATGAGGTGGCTTTGACAACATTCAATTGATTTCAGGTTAGCAAGTGTAGTATTGGAATTTAATACTATCAGGCACTGACATACCCTTTAATGCTAGCAACAAACAAAATAGATTTTATGGTCAAGATATCTCATATGGTCCAACCATAAAAATAAAATAACTAAAACATAATCATGTAAGCTCATGTAAAAGTGGTTTCCAACTGTATGATATATGATTCAGGCCAACAAAAGATCACGCTATGGCTACCCTTGTTATAACAAAAAAAAAATGAAAATATAGCTCTTAAATGTAATAGGTATACCATGTAAAAGTGGTTTGTGTAATCAATCACTAATTTAGATTAATTTGCAGGTCCTTCGCATGTAAATAAATTCAATAAACATTTCCTCATGGAGTGCATTGCAAACATACCAAAAGACCTGCAAATGGTAGCTTAAAGGTAGGTGGACACCCACAATGAAGGATTTGGGATAGAGAACACAATCAACAGGTGTAAAGCTAAATAAAAAGGCTTTAGAAACTTTCAAGCAATAGCATTTAGTTAGCATATGAAGAAAACAATAGGTAAAGTTCTTTTTGAAAAAATCTCAAGAAAATGATGCATTTGGTAGGTAAAAGCTAGCAACCACACTTTCAATCAAGAAGTTTTCAGAATTTAATGCAATTGGAAGGTGTAAGAGATGTGCCTAGAAGTTATTTCAAAAGCTTTCAAATGTAAATGCAAAAGGCAAGTGTAAAGCCGAATTCTTGCAGCAAAGAAACTTTCAAGCAAATGCATTTTGTAGTGGAAAGCTAGCGAACAAATGGGAGCATGGAGATGGTGCAAATGCTAAGAAAGACAGTGACAAAAAAAAAATTCCAAAGGCAATGCAGAAGAACCAAAATGTATGGTGCACACAGGATGCACACGATAGAGGGGACCAAGTCTTATCACGTATGGCAGTAATAGAGACGTAATGACATAAATAAAAATGTGTATCCTATTGATGATATAACTTTAAAACTAGTAATTCAAATCTCAAACATATTATGCAAGTGTTAACTACCACTCTATTACCCCAAGTGACAAATAGAGTCAAACTCCTAACTATAATGATATTCATCGAATTCAATTTGAAAAATAAAAATAAAAATGCCAAAGCTGATTGCAAGAGATTAATCCAAGAGATGTGAACCATTTTCATCACTTAAAATGGGGAAAATGTTCTTATGGAGATTAGTGGTAATGCTAAATGAAACAATTTGAAGATGGTCTTACACCATATCAAGCATGCAGGATGAACTTGTGCAAAGGACTTAGAAACTTTCAAGAAAATGCAATGGATAGAAATCAAATCACACCCCATGTGCAACCATTGTCAACATCCTACCAATAGAGAACAAAGCTTTATAAAAGGATTAGATTTATCCATTCATTAAAACAAGCATATATCATATTGCTTCTCATAATAATGGTGGCTAGCAGATAGTAATTGACTCCCCTATATTCAAAATGTGATGGAATGAGGGACAATGGTCAAAACCTATGCATAAACATAAAAAAAAACATAAATCTTGAAATGGATATAATCAAGAAAATATATATCATCGTCTAATGCATTAATAAGAGACAACGAACTTTAGATTCCTATCAATATGCAGATCTTAATGCCTTAGCAAAAACAAAATACATTATATTATGACAGTATGTATCAAACAGAAATAAAGACTTTATGTATACCCTCCTTCTAGTGCCATTATCTGGATGTGAAAATATGCAAATGGCTAAAACTCTAAACAATACATTAGCATGATTAGTGTTTAAAACAAAATAAATCTTCAACTTCCCTATGAAATAATACATCATGCTTCAAAATGAAAACAAATGACAAGATAACTAAAGCATACAAAACATGAAGTAAATCCTATCTCATAGTGGATTGGTCCTTCTATGGAAAGAAGCCATTTCCCAATCCTTGATAATCTAATGATGAAGATGCAATGCTATGATAATGGAAAAAATTAGCTCTCAATGTGAAGAGAGTAACTTTGCATGAAATTGTAGAGTGTGGATGATTGAATGAAGGATAGCCTCTCCATTTATAGAAAATTTTGATGAGAGAAGAGGCAAGAGGGATGAATGTGGGACAAAAACCCAACCAATAGGAAGGAGCCACTTGTCACCATGTGAATGGTTGAGGAATGTGCATGTTTTGTAGAATGTGCCAATAAATGACATTAGGTGTCCTTTTCAACTTTCAAATTTTGCTTGTTGGAGGGAGAAGAAGGGGTCTTAAATGCCTAGTGGGGGACATGTAAGAGGAGAATTAATGTTATGTTGGAAGGGACATGTCTACTTGATTTGAATTCAAATTTGATATAATATTCTTTGTTATGCCATGTTGATGGAAATTGGAAGTTTTAATAAATCAATTAAATGATTTATTTGTGCAAGTGGGAAAAGCTAGTGGATGGTACTTGCATTAAGATTAGATTTAATCTTGATTTAGTTAATATAAGAGAGGATTACATGATTTGACTCATTTGACTTAGACTTATGGATTAAAATAAATAAAAAGGAGATGAAAAGTGATTTATAATTAGTTAAATACATGTTTTGATTTATTTAGCTAAAGGGAATGATGTTAGTGGTTTAATTAAATAATTTTGATTTATTTAATTAAATCAAAAAATTTAGAAGTTAATTAAATAAGATTGATTTATTTAATTAAAGGAGGACTTTAGGATTGATTTATGATTTAATTAAGTAAATTTGATTGATTTGATTAGTAGAGGAATTAAGATGGATTAATTAAGTAGTTAATAGAGGGGTGATTAAAGAAGAATTGAAGTTAGTTGATTAGGATATTTTTCATGTCTACAACAAACAATGAAAACATTTGACTATTTGTCATTTTCAGCTTTGTTCACATTTGCTACATTAGCATTTTGACCTCCATGTTCACATTGTTTCTTTCTACACTCACTAGTATAGTGGCCATATTTGTGATAGTAATAACACTGCACATTACTTTTTTCAGACCATTGATTTGAACTGTTATTCTTTTTTTTATTCTGGTTTTCTCATTTTGAGCTACTTGGCTCCTCTGTGCTGACAGAACCTACTCTTCCAGAATTGCTTCTTCCTCTACCTCTTTGACCTCTTCCTCTATTGTTTCTTCCTCTTCCCCGAACTCTTGCATTGGTTTGAGCTTTGAATGCTTGCTCTAGGGAAGGAGCATATATGTTCAACTGTTGCTCATGGGTTTGTAGTGAACCCATCAACTCATCTATAGTCATGTGAGACAAATCCTTTGCCTCTTTAATGAGAATAACTACATAATCAAACTTAGTAGGTATAATTCTTAGGATTTTCTCAACAATCCTTTTCTTTTCCATTGTTTCTCCATTGACTCTTACCTAATTTAGTAGGGTTGAAACTTTAGTGTGAAAATATGAAATGGACTCATTATCTTTCATTAGTAGAGTCTCAAAATTTCTTCTCAAGACCTGCTGGTTGCACCCACAAAAGGATATAAAAGTCACAGAAAATCCTAACCTGGGAATTGGACATTGCAACAAGTGACTAACATCTTCTTATGGTCATTCATTTACTTTGTCAAACTAGGGAACGTATACTTGAAATGGAGCGGCACTATATGTGCACTAAGAACCAGTTTCAGCCACAATTTACTAGAAATTAATGTGTGAAAGGAATTCTACTTATGCTACAATAATTTAATGCGAAGGCTTCCTAACTTAAGTGTAACTTAATCAAAGAAGAAATCATAACAATTATAACTGAGAAACAAACTATGAACTAGCCTTATGCTGCAGGAACAAACACAGGGATGGATTCCTGATGCTACAAGAACAATATAAGACTGAGTTTGCACTGAAAATTTCAAGAACAAAATCTAACTTATGATTAATAGGAAATAAACAACTAACCAACTACAGATACTCACTAAGTGGGCCCCCTTAGCAAGCATCAACTATTTTAAGAAAGAATTGAACTCAGAACTTCATTACCTTTTATTCATAAACTTAGAATGATATACATTGTTATGCTCATATAGAAACTAACACAAAGCTCTAATTCTTATTATAATTCTATCTTATACATACTATGCTTGCTCACTCATGTAGGAGGAACACTTATTTATAAGAAAAGAAACTAACTAACTTAACAGAGAAAGACATGGACATAGGTATATCTTGAAACCGAGGAACAAACTTCTCATAAATAAAAGCATATCCATTCAACATGATTCAGAGAGAAGATTTAGCATTCCACTCTTTCTAGATTAAATGATCATTTCAGTATCTTCCCAACAACCCAGATAGAGAGTCTTTGCTGGAACAACTTCCTCGACACCGTGCTACAAATGGACTTTACTCCAAGGCTGAAGTCTATTGCACTTGACTCATTCATGCTCCTTTCAACAACTTGTGATGCACACAGAAACAAAAATGAAAGAAAACATGTGTGGCAAACACATGATATACATTCATTAATCACACATTAAATCTATTTCATTATTCAAAAACCATATGCATTATATCAGTAATTGGGGAAGTCAAACAGGGTAATTAATGAGACACATAGAGATATAAAGCTACAGGAATATAGGAATGCGTAGCTATAGGACACTACCCAATTTCAGGTAAAAATTCTTTAATCAAAGAGTTAAACAACCATTTAGCAACAAGAGTAATGGTTTTAAAATACATCATAATATTTAAATTATGAGCATATTTCAGGCTCATCATCTTCCCCCTACTTAACCTAGTGATGGTCCACCAACATTATGTTTCCTGGTTGTCTCTTTGAAATTAGTAGATGTGGCATGTCCTTGCCATGAAGTTCCAAACTAGTAATAGAAATCTCTAAAATTTTGCCATCCTTCATATCTGCGGGCTTCTGTCTCCTTATTAACATCTGTAGCTCGATAGGGATAAAGTGGCCACATTAAAACTAGAGGTCAAAATGTTATTGGCAACCATAACTCGAACCTCTTCTGAAGGCCAAGTTGTATGTACTTTTCTATCCTTCCAAGGGCTACAAAATTCAAGGGGCTATGTGGCTCAGATTTTCTCAACCCAACAATCAATTTCTCCTATCTCTTTTCAATTCTAGAAGAGGTAAGCTTCCAAAATAAATATGGTTGGCCTTTGAATTCTTCATATACTTGCTTCCTGATATCAAATATTTTTATTCTTTTTGTTTGATCATTGAACCCATATGCAACAGTGAGCCAAGTTTTCAGCATTGTGTAGGGATCTAAGATCTCAGGTTGCAGTGGGAAGGGCTCATCCCTTTCAACTTCTTCATAGGCCTCCAATTTTCTGCCATAATTAGTTTCATTTGTTGCCCAGGACATGAGTGATCTTAAATGAATATCACCAATATAAAGAAGTGGATTCCACTCTGTTTCAGTGGGAATTATCAACCCATGCAAATAAAATTCACATAAAGAATTCTTTAGCCAACTAGGGGCTACCTGGTATGCATCATAAAATTCTTTGGCTGTATGAATAACAGGATCTAAATTCCTTGAAATTCTCATTAATTGAAACCAAAGGAATTGTTCCTCAAGGAATAGGGCATAAACCCTGGGTGGTGGTCTACATTCCATGATTTGACTAGTTACCTTCATCATTTTGTCCATTTTCTCTTTTAGATCCTGGATTTCTTGTTTCTTCCTTTTAATTTCTCTTTTCAATTGCTTCTTCTCTTCTTTCCAAAGACTCTATTGCATTTCAATCTTGGCTAAGTGGCAGAAATTTAAGGTTTGAAATATGACCGGCCTCCATGTGGTCCTAAGGTATTCCAAAAATTTAATCAAAAATGTCTTTTTATAAACAACCATTGATTGACAAGTTGTAGGGGGTAATGAGGCTTCATTATACACTTCCAATTGTTTAGGTTGTTCTTCCTCTTGCTACAGGATAAATTCTTCTTGCTATGCAGGAGGAGATTATACTTCCTCTGAAATTTGCCTAGCTACCTCAGCCAAGTCATCAAGACTTGACATTCCCCTTTCATTACTATCATGTTTTGCTTCATCAACTTCCATTGGCTCATTTTGCATTTCCTCAGGAACAACAGGTGGGCTATGTGAAATATTCTCAGGTACATTCTGAGAAACATCATGACTGACTTCCTTAGATTCCTCTGAAATTATTATAATTTCAGGTTGAGTAGAGGTTGAGAAAACTTTTTGTTGTTTTCTTGCTGAAACCCTTTTTGGCAATGTTGCAGCTGCATGAGGCATTCTTGTGGCTTTTCTTTTTCTAACTTTCCTAAAAGATTCAAACTCACAGAAGAAGATGATGGTGAACTTGTAATGGCAATAGGTATTGTTGCAGGAGGAACTACTACAGGAGAAGATGATGCATGAGAGGAACTCTGTTGTTTTTGAACATGAGGGTCAGACTCTGGGGTTTGTTCTGCCCTAGATGACTCTCCTACCTTTGTTTTTCCTTTTCCCTTTCTACTAGAAGACTTAGTTTGTACTCAGGTAGAGGGCTCTGGTGTGGAGGCTAGAGGACTATGTGCTGTAGGAGTAGATGATTCTTGCTCTACTTCCCTACTTGAAGATTCTCCTTTTTGTTTCTTTTTCTTGCACTGTGCAGGGAGTGCTCTAGGAGGCTCTAGAAGTTGCAGACCCTTTTGGGCAACAAATTCTTACTAAGAAAAGGGTGATACATCCCTCGGGAAAGGTTCAATCAATAGTTTAATGAGGGCATGATGGGCAATAGAGTTGTCCCTTCCCCTCTGGGTTTCATGGGCACTTTGTTTTAAAAGATTTAACAAAAGGTTTGGGACATTAATAGCTAACCCATGCCTCATATGGCTCAATAATTTAAAATGGTAGGAATGTAAATAGGAGAAGCGTCCCTCATAGGTTAAGTACCTGATTATGAATGCGGCATATTCTGAATATGGAAAGGGCATCGACAATCATTTGCATCGTTGTTTAGAGACCTCCAAAGGTCCATCAGTTGGTACTGTAAATTCTACACTAGCAGAAACAACATCTGAAGAGAAATTTTCTCCTATTGCAGGAAGCCCAGTTACTTCAGCAATTTTTTCTTCTATTACAACCACTATCAGACCCCATACTAAAGCTTCCCCTTCTGAAAAGTTCTTAAAAATTCACCAACAGCTTCCTCATTGAAAGAATCTAACATCAGAAAATAGTTTAGCCAACCACAATTACTAAATGCCTACATTGTTTGAGGATTTTGTGTTAAGAGCTCATGAGCTACAGGCTCATGTCTTACCAATTGACCACCCATATTCACAAATTACCTCTACTGAGATTCCAAAAACTCAAACCTTTTCTGAAAATTCAAAAGAAAATTCTTCTGCTCTGCTTCTTTCTGCTTCTTTCTATCCCGCTGTCACTTTTCTCTTCTTTTCCAAGAATGACTCGAAAGATAATTACATGTAATGATTGTTAGGAACTACTCATATCAAGCAATTAATATTGTTTAAGATAAAACACATAGCCATATTTGGAAAGTACAAGAAGAAATAAAAATATTTTATTAGTTGTGATAGTAACATAAGAAAAGGTTTGAAATGGATTATCACGCCCCCTACTTAAAATTTAACATGTATCCACACATGTGCAAAAGGACAAGCGAAGAATGGGCGATAAAGACTGATATGTACATAGCAGTTGTTGAATAAATGAAATAAATAAATAATGTGATTAACAAAAAATATTGTGTACCTTTTAATTAATGCTCGTATGTGTTGGGAAAGATCATAGCGCACCATGAAATGACAGCTGGAATAGAAACCATGGATGAGGGCAGTACGGCAGGATGGATGATTTGGAAGAAAAGAGAATGAATGGTGGTGATGGATGGAAAACGGAGAATGTGGCTTCCTTTAAAAGGAAACCTTTATTATGGACATGCAACGTGGAATTTAAAGAGATGTTACAGGAGAAAGACCGAAGCCTTTCATTGCAGGAAGATCAATGGCCATATTTGAAACAAACTGCTACATAAATTCATCTTTGGATGCTGGCCTATGATACAACCAAAGACGGTGTCCATTAACCAGTAGCTTGAATAGAACTAGATCTATTGTGGCTAACTACACTGAGCCATTATCAAATACATTTTCTATTTCATAAGGACCAAGCCATCTTGTGGTGATTTTACCTTGATTTTCCTTATACCTGGAGTCATAGAGCAGCATCCAATCACTGACAAAGAATTGCTTAGTTCTAATATGGCGGTCATGTCATTTTTTTCTTTGTTGTTGTATAGCTTCTGTATGCTATAGGGTAGCTTTCCTCATCTCGTCCAATGCATTCAACTGTAGGAGGCATTCCTTTTGGGCCTCAGAAATATCAATGTTAAGCTGGAGAGCAATTCTTAAGGTCTTATGCTCAAATTCAATTGGCAACATGGCAGTCTTACCATAGAGTAACTCAAAAGGAGTAAACCCTATAGTTGTTTTCCATGTTGTCCTATAGGCCCAGACTGCTTCAGGAAATCAACTACTCTAATACTTCTTGTGTAATTGTACCGTCTTAGTAAGAATTGCCTCAATTTCTTTGTTGGTAACCTCTGCCTGACCATTGGCTTGAGGGTGATAGGGGCTAGACTTTCTATGCCTGATCTTGTAATCATTCATTAGTGTAGTAATGAGATTTGATGTAAACTGAGCTCCTTAATCAGTAACAAGTTCCCTTGGGACTCCAAACCAAGTAAAAATCTGCTCATATAGGAACTCAACAACTTTATTGTCACAGGCATGTGTCGTTACTTTCAATTCCACCCACTTGGTTACATAATTAGTACACACCAAAATGTATTATTTCCCATTGGATGGAGGATCAATAGGCCCAACAAAATCCATGCCCCATTCGTCAAATAGACTGACTACCACTTGTGGATGCAGGGGCATTTCATCAGTCCTTATTGGTCTCCCCATGCGTTGACATCTGTCACATTTCCTGGTGTAGGTTGCAACATCTTTGTGTAGTGTGGGCCAATAATATCCTATAGTAAGCACTTTCATAGATGTTCTCTTGGCTGCAAAGTGCCCACCACATGGCTCATCATGATAAGCATGCAGAATGTTATAGGTCTCATCTTCCCTAACACATCTTCTCATGACTTGGTCAGGCTTTGTGTAAAATAAACAATCTGTAATCCATGAAAAGTTAAAAATTTTCTCTACTAACAATTGTCTTTCCTTTGGTGAGAAGTGGGCTGGGATCTTGTTAGCTGCTAAATAATTTGTAATATTTGCATACCATGGTGTTTAAGCAGTAATAGAAAATAGATGTTCATCAGGAAAACAATCATCAATTACCTCAGGGGTGGCAGGTGTAGTTATTTGAAGTCTTGACAAGAAATAAGCCACCACATTAGCTCGGCGTTGCTTATCAATAACTATGATATCAAATTCCTACAACAGTAGGAGCCATCTTGCTAATCTGCCAGATATGGCAGACTTATTCATGAGGTACCTTATTGCTGCATGATCTGTATGAACAAATATTTGGTAACCAATGACATAATGTTGAAACCTATTTAAGGCATACACAACTGCTAGCAATTCTTTCTTTGTGACAATATAGTTTGATTTAGGGCTTTGAAGGTTTTTACTAATGAAATATATGGCTTGCTCAATGGAATTCTCTTTTTGTCTTAAGACTGCCACTATGGCATAATCAGAAGCATCTGTGTGTATATGGAAACTTGGAAAACTCCACTTTGGTCCTTGAAGAACAGGTTCCTGAGTAAGAAAGTTCTTAAGCTACAAGAAATATTTGTCACAGGCCTCAGTCTAGTTAAATTCAAAATCTTTAGTCAATAAAGCATATAATGGACTGGCTATTTTGCTAAAATCTTTAATAAATCTTCTATAATATCCAGCATGTCCTAGAAAGCTTCTAACATACTTTTGTTTCATAGGTGTTTGCAAAGTTAGAATAACTTCTATTTTTGCAAGGGGTGATCCCATAATAGTGGTTTACAATTTTTGGCCCAACTAGACACTGAAATTATTATTTTTAACTAAATCTTCACATTTAGGCACCTATAGCGGCTAAACTGTGAGGAGTTTGAAGATGGTGCAAACTAGAGTCTCATCAAATTTTGTTTGTAGATTCTAAAAAAAAAATTTAAAAAAATTTTGGAATCAAATTGCACTTCTTTTTCTATCTCCCGCGAAAATAGATTTTTTTGAGAAAACAACATTTTAAAAAAGTGACACACACCATATAACACAACTTTTTTCCATGAAGGATAAAATTCTAATTCTTTCAAATTTAGATTTGTAACTCGATATCTAGTGCTTCTTGGTTAGATAGTTTTTTATTGAATATTTTTTCCTTAATCAAGTTTCAAAGTCAAATGAATTACAATTCAAACACAACATGACAGATAACACAACTTTTTTGTATATGTTAAAATTTAATTTAAATTTTTTGTTGGATCAAGGACTTCAATATCCGTGCACTCATATTTTTCAATTTTTTTTTGATAATCTTCTATTTTTCCACATGTGAAGAACAAAGAAATTTATTTTCGATGAAAACCCTATGTTTAATAAAACTTAAAAAACAAATACATAACAAAACCAAAACATATTAAAATTATATTCATTGGATAGCTTGTTCTGAGGAATACCATAATTATTTGAAATAAATTTTAAATGAATTCATTTGATCCCCCAAAATCTAAATCAAAAGTGAGTTTTTATCAGCATTTTGATAGGTGTAAAGGAGACGCATTTATAGGTATGGTTTAAAACTAGCGAGGTTCTATCCAAGGGGGTTTGATCTAAGGTGATTTGATCAAACCCTCTTCAATTGGAATCCTTAAAATGGAACTTTATAAGGCTTAAATCATTATATTTTCTAAAAATATATGATTTCAGCTAAAATTCGTTCCTATCAGGAATTGTAAACCACTATTATGACAACACCCCAAGATCATCTTGAATTCTTGCCTAAGAGATATGATGGCCTAAAACAATTCCTTCTTGCATCATCATAAAACATTTCTCACTATTCAAAGACAAATTTTGCTCCTGACATCTTTTCAACACTTTTTCTAAGTTTTCTAATGATTCTTCATAAGTAACTCCATAAGTGGTAAAGTCATCCATGTAGATTTCTATAGAATCATAAGAAATGTTAGCAAAAATACTGATCACTTCCCATTGAAATGTTGCAAGTGCATTACATAGTCTAAAAGGTAAGACAGAGTAGGAAAAAGTACCCCATGGACTGGTAAAAGTTTTTTTTTCTTGATCCTCAAGTGCGATTCTAATTTGATTATACCCACTATATCTATTCAAAAAGGAGAAAAACTTTTTACGAGACAATGAGTCTAGCACTTGGTCAACAAATGGTAGTGGAAAGTGATCCTTTTTAGTTGTTGTGTTCAACTCCCTATAGTATATACAAAATCTCCATTTTCCTCCTTTTTTGGGAACAATCACCAATGGAGATACCCATTGACTATCTAAAATGGGGTAAATGAAACTAGCATCAAGCAATTTCTGGAGTTTTGTTTTAACTATTTCTCTAAGTGTTGGATTTATTCTTCTTTGAGGCTGCCTAACAGGTGAACAATCTTTCTTAATGTAGATCCTATGAGTACAGAGTTGAGGATCTATTCCCTTCATATCCCCATAGTCCTATGCAAAAAATTTGTGTTGTTCTTGCAACATTGTGACTAGGGCAGCTTGTTGAGATTGAGGCAACTTATTATTGATGCTCAGAAAATGGCCTAGAGACACTTCTATTTTCTTGGTAAGATCATTTATGGAGGCTGTTGAGAAAGGCAGTGTCTATATTTCATGTGGAAGCAAGTTAGGATAGACTGCAGGAGATTCAGGTGATAGGCTCTAAGAATTTAGTTGTTGCAGGAAACACTATTGAGGACAACTATCTGTAGTAGATGGGCTACTCAGATCAGGGTTGGACTACAAAATATGTAAAAGCATGTCATCCTCACTCTAGAGCTATGAAAATGGATTGGTTTGCAGCATCATTAGGTGGGCCAATGAATTGACTTCTTTAGTTTCTTCTCCTAAGTTTAGCCAAATTGGTTGAGACAAGTCTAGCTGAAGCTGGGCAGGTGGATATAAAGCCAATTTCTTTCTTGACTAAGCATCAGAAACTGTCATATCTCCTGAACAAAATCCTATAGAAGCATCAGTTGTAGCTAACCATGGTCTACCTAGGATAATAGGATATCCTCCCAAAGTTTCCTTAGTGGATAATATGGTGAAGTCTGTTGGGTATTCTCAAGACTCAAGAATGACAATAACATCTTCTACCACTCCATCAGGTTTTACTGTGGAACTATCAGCAAGCTGCAGGATTCTAGGTGTAGACCGAATGGTTAGGATATTCAAATACTCCATAGTATGCTTGGTCATTACATTGATGGTTGCACCAAGGTCTATCAAAACATTCTTTACTATTTAGCCATTAATATTTATTTGTACCATAGGACTCTCAGGATCAATATATTTTGGAATGACTACCTTCCCTAACATAATATCTGCTAACTGTCCTAGAATATGGATAGCTTGGGGATTTTTTTTCTTTCTTCCTGGTTTCTTTAAATAGGCCTCCTTAATGGCTTTTCCATAAATTGGGACATCTTTAATGGCTTGAAAAAAAGGAATTTGAATGTGTACATTCTTCAACTGATCCAAAATATCAAAGGTAGGCTCTTTCATAGACTTGGATGTAGTAATTTGCAACCTTTGAGGAAAAGGCGGTTTGGCCTGATGCTATAGGACAGGTTCTTTAGAGACAATATCTGATATAGGTATATGTTCTGCAAGATCAGTAGGTTGGTCAAAGGCATAATCTAGAATCTCTATAATCACAGGCAGTTGTGGAGCAGGGAGAGTGGTTCCAGACCTGAGATGGATATCATAAATATTCAGGGCATAAGTTGGATACTGATTGGCTTCTACAAAATACATAGATTGTTGTTGCTGCTATTTGTTATTATTAGGATTTGGCAATGGTTGAGCAGGCATAGGGGTTTGTTTTGGAGGGCTAGTATTTGCTACAGATGCTATAGGAGGTGGCATGAGAGCTGGAGGTTGTGGTTGGTGAGGCTACAGGGATCCATAAGATTGATTCTGCCATTGCTAAGGACTTCTCCACTGAGGATTTTGTTGCCAGCTACTTGGGAGTGGAGTCCATTGTCCTTGCGGCTACTGCCAACCTCCTTGAGGATATTTCCATTAAGGACTGTGATAGTTAGGCCAGTGTGGTTGAGAAGTATGCCAAGGTGGTGATGGGCCATATGTAGGTTGACATTGGTTATTGTAATTAGAATAAGGATTACCAAAAGTCAAAGGGTCTTGAGGCATACCTTGTCTTTGAGCCCATGGTCATCTTTGTGCAATGAAGAATACTTGGTCATATCACTCTCTACCATCTTAAAGTCAGTAGGTAACTGCTTAGCCTCAAGGTTAGCCACCATCTTATATCTATAGTCACATTTCTTCTATGTACAATGTGGACAGAACTCAGCCAAGATTGTTTCAGCTTCCTCATGTTTCTTTCTAGCTTGCATAGTATCCAACTGTGTGGCCATATTGTTTATGATATCTTGCTTAAAATTAGATAGAAAATTTGTGATCTCCATCCGTGAAACTCCATTAGTAGAATACTTTCCCACTATGGCTTGATAACCTCTACCCTTCTTAGTATTTGCTCGAGAGTAGTTGAGACATATTTTCTTGATATCATCCCAAGGCAGTTGGGTTATATCTCCTCCTCCCATTAGGTCCTGGGAATCTATGTAGGTGTCACTGATTCCCCTTAGGAAAAGCAATTTATGAGATTCTTCATTGAGAGTATGGTTTGAACTTTTTTTCAGAGAAAACAAGAATCTTGAGATATAGTCTTCTAGACTTTCATCCTCCTTTTGTTGAATTCTGAATATATCATCCCCCTTACTACCACTCTTACAATATTCCATGTATTTCTTAAGAAATTTTGTTTGCATGGCTGCCCAACTATCAATAACACCTCTTCCCAAACTCATAAACCATCTAAGGGCTCCTTCTTTCAAAGTAGCAAGAAACAACTTCAGCCTATGAGCATCTGAAGTGTAGTCATAGCTATGACAGAGGATATCAAACTCAAACAAGAAAGTTTTTGGGTCCTCTGTAACTAGTTCATAGAACTTGGGAAGTAATGAAGAAGGAATATTTTTAAGGTTATCATTATCTTGCCAGGCAACCATGGGAAACTCAAAAGCAAGAGGTCGATTAGGTGGATTTCGTGCCATATTTTCTTGATGGAGTATCAGAGCAAATGGATTTTCTTCAAGTTCTTCGTCAGTTGGATCAAATGGCAATTCAACAAATAGGTTTTCAGCAAATGGATTGATATCTTGGTCTCCTCCTTCCTCAAATAGATTATAAGCTACTTCAGGATTGTTATCAATAAATGGAAGGTCAGGGAAAAATCTTCTCAGAGCATCTCTTCTTCTATGCATGCAATAGAATGAATGGTGAATTGAAGGAATTTTGAAAATGTTTGAATGACAGACTAAACTACTACTAACAATGACTATGATAGGTTCTTAGCTTGACAACATCCCCAACAATGGCGCCAAAAATGGTCACACCAACAAAAAGATATAAAAGTCACGGCAAATCCTAACTTGGGAATTGGACATTCCAACAAGCGACTAACATCTTCTTGTGTTCGTTCATTTACTTTGTCAAACCAAGGAACGTATACTTGAAATAGAGCGGCACTGTATGTGCACTAAGAACTAGTTTTAGCCATAATTTACCAGAAATTAATGTGTGAAAGGAATTCTACTTATGCTACAAGAATGTAATGTGAAGCCTTCCTAACTTAAGTGTAGCTTAATCAAAGAAGAAATCATAACTATAACTGAGAAACAAACTATGAACTGGCCTTATGTTGTAGGAACAAACACAGGGATGGATTCCTGATGCTGCAGAACAATATAAGACTGAGTTTGCACTGAAACTTTCAAGAATGAAATCTAACTTATGATCAACAGGAAATAAATGACTAACCAAGTACAGATACTCACTAAGTGGTCCCCCTTAGCAAGCATCGACTATTTTAAGCAAGAATCAAACTCAGAACTTCATCAGCTTTTATTCATAAACTCAAAATGATATACATTGTTCTGCTCATATAAAAACTAACACAAAGCTTTGATTCTTATTATAATTCCATCCCATACATACTATGCTTGCTCACTCACGTAGGAGGAACACTTATTAATAAGAAAAGAAACTAACTAACTTAATGGAGAAAGACATGGACATAAGTATATCCTGAAATTGAGGAACAAACTTCTCATAGATAAAAGCATATCTATTCAACATGATCCAGAGAGAAGATTTAGCATCCACTCTTTCCAGATTAAATGATCATTTCATTTTCTTCCCAACAACTCGGACAAAGAGTCTTCACTAGAACAACTTCCTCGACACCGTGCTATAAATAGACTTTATTGCAAGGCCAAAGTATGTTGTGCTTGACTCATTCATGTTCCCTTCAACAACCTGCGATGCACACGGCAACATAAGCGAAAGAAAACATGCATGGAAAACACACGATCTACATTCATTAATCACACATTAAATTATTTCATTATAAAAAAACCATATGCATTATATCAGTCATTGGAGAAGTCAAACAAGGTAATTAATGAGATACATAGAGATATAAAGCTGCAGGAATATAGGAATGCGTAGTTACAGGACACTACCCAATTTCAGATAAAAAGTCTTTAATCAAAGAGTTAAATAAACATTTAGCAACAAGAGTAAGGGTTTTAAAATACATCATAATATTTAAATTATGAGCATATTTCAGGCTCATCACCTGCAACTAAGCTAATGTCACTTTTTCAGTCCCTTTATAACTATTTTGAAATATATCTCAAGATTTCTTTGCATAGTTTGATGTTGCAATACATGGGAAAATAGCCTCACTCAAGGCTACCTCAATCAAGCTGAGGGATTTTACATCCTTCATTTGGGTCTCCTTCAATTGATTCTTTTGTGCATTTGAAAGGGCTGCATAGGTTGTTGGGTTTGTGATATCATTGAAGTGATTTGTGACCAACTCACATAGGTCATTAGCCACTAAGATGGTTCTCATCTTCTTAGCGCATATATCATAATTTTTCCCATTAAAATTTGGTGGTTGCGACCAACCTTTATTGTCACCTCCTGCCATATTTCTCTCCTCTCAAATCTAGGAAAAACTTAATGCCTAGATAACCTAGGGCTTTACCCACAATAAAAAATTAATTGATTGATTAACTGCCTAGAAAAATAGGGCTTTGATACCACTTGTTGGGAGGTAGGGGTGCAAATACACACAACTTCATTGTTGTTACTGGGTTGACATAATAGAAATAACACATAGAAACAACACACTGACAACAAAACTAAATAGACAAAATATAACTTTTCATATATTTCATATTTGCTTCAAAATGAAAAAAATCAGAGGACATGCTCTGTTTTACACTGCAAAAAAAAACTTAAACTAAGTTGGATAGATTTCCAATGCAAAAGGTGGTACACTCACACTAAAATACATAAGCTACTATAAGGTTGTAGTTGTAGCTGACAATGTGTTGTGACTGATAAACATTCCTTCTATTTTCCTGCTATCACCTATTCTATGTTGAACATTCCCTATTTCATCTGTTGTTGTAGGGTCTTCTTCCAAAAAAATAGAAAACTTACTTCTTTTACTAACACAAATGAATATATTAGACATACCTTTTTTGTCTTGTCTAGTTTCAAGCCCATGAAAATGAGCACTTCATTCAAATTTCAAATTCACCTAATCTCATTAATTGTTGCAGGTATGTTGTGGGTGTTGCAAGCCCAAAAATAACACTTCTTTTCAAATTCAAATATACTTGCCAAAATTTAATGCTAGAAATATATGTTAGGGGAAATGTGATGGTCTTCAATCTGACATGGGATTGTTGACAATAGATTATCTAATATTCCAACAATCTCCTCCTAAGATTCCATGGGAGGAAGAAATATATCCAATGTGTAGGTTCATGAAGGACCAAGGCTAGAAGCGTGCAATCATATAAACCAAAAATAATTCCCAACAGAAATTTGTGAAATACACTTATATTAAAGTAACTTGAGATCCATAATACCTATGTGCTATCCTGGGGGTATCAAAATTATCCAATTCAATTGAATTTGTTAATGAAACACTTAGGTGTCAAGTATAGACTCAATTTTATTATTTTCAAAATCAAATACATACAAATCTAATAGCAAAGAGATAATCAAACCCAAAATTCTTCAATTTTCATGCCATCTTTTTAAGGACGCCTTGTTTCTTAGAATACTCACACAACCAAATGTTAATTACTATAGTTCCCTATAATTTTTTTTTTTCAATCACTTTAGATTTAATCTAGTTGTTCTACAAGGATGTAAATGTCTTATATCTAATCCAATGACCCCCAATAATCAATATATCAAAATTCTTAAACTCTACCCATGCAAGAAAACACCTTATCTCCACTTCACTCTATTTTGTTAAGTAAATGCATCCTTAAATATTTCAAAAGCAGCATATGCACATTTGCATATTTTCCTTCATAATGATATTCTTTAACGTTATGAGCCATTTGTTTGTGTTTACTTCTTCTCTATGCCATTTTATGTGAATGTTGTTCAATAAGCAATGGCTACACTGGTCATTTTGTTAATGACAGTTTTCCCTCAATGCAACAAAAATATCCAAACAATACACAAATTCAAAGGATAAGGGGATTGCATTTTTGATTTAGTGACCTGGGATCAATTTGTAGCCAATAAGTTCAAAACTGTAACATAGTTTTTATGTGGCGAGAAATGTGTGGAGATCATTGGAGTATGCTTTGAGACTCCTATTATTTTTGCTCATGTTTGTGGTCCTTATAGTTGTCCCTTGGTGTAAAAATAAATTAACGAAGATTATGTTCATCTGAGTCTCATAAGTGTTAATCTTTTTGAAAGGAGATGAGTACTCTAAATATCAAGCTTTCTCAAAAAGGAAATGTTGATGAGGCTTGAATATGAAAATCATATAGAACAAAAGTTAAGAGGAAGACAACTTACAATGTCCATTTATGTAATGTGTCGTGTTGTACCAACGTTAATTCCAAAACTTCTCTACATTAAAAAAAACAAATCATCAAATCAATACCCACCAAAAAAGAGCTAATATTGAAATTAATATGGAAATGAGTATGTTTATGATACTTTAAACTTGCTAGGTAACGGATGCACAAGGGTGACCATCGAAGGAGTATAAAATCTCAACATTAAACTATAATTTTGCTCCCAACCACCCTGGGCATTATCTTTTTGGTCTAATGGTAGGGTAGTGATTACAATATTGTAAGGGTAGAGATGCCATTTTCTATAATTGGGTTTATGCAACTTTTCTTAAGGTGGCTGGGGATGTTATACCTATGTAATTTGTTGTTATATTTTAATAAAATTCATCTGTTATCTAAAAATAATGCTCCTAGATATGGAGGCCAAATAAATGTTGATTTGACTAGAAAGTAGCCTTGGATGTCTACATGGACAACTTAAAACAAGTGAATAAACTCAAGATAAGGATGGGTTCCTAGATTTAATCTAAAAATTAATCAATTTTTTGTAGAGAAATGGGGTAGATGGACAGGTAAGGTTAGAAGGAGATAAGGGTAGTGAGGGAGAAAAATAAAGGAGATGATGAACCAAAATTGGTGATCAATCAATTCTTCCTTCAACATTCAACCAACTATTAATCCTAAAATGCCAAATTTTATAGCTAGGGCTAGCTCATATCACTTAGAAGAGGGTCATAAGAAATGAAATAAATGTAAATCATGAAATCAATCTAGAGAAAACCCTCCATGTCAATTATGATAAACAAAACCAAAACAACACTTTCATTTATCAAAAGCTCTAAAAGATACTTAGAAATGAGAAAAACCTATACTTATAAACTATTTAAAAAAGAAAGGAAATATAAACTTTTGATCAAATAGGGTAATCCAATGGATTAGAATAATTAGCATGCCAATGTAAAAATAAGCATATTTTTAGATAAATTATCCCACAATCTTCCTATGGGGAGTGGTTTGGAGATTTTAAATAAAAATAAAAATAAAATAAATCATTGAAAAATGTAATATTAGCATAGTATTCTTTAAAATATTATATTAAAATTTGAAGATACTTAAGAAATCACTACAAGACCATGGGTTTGGATCACGATTTGAGAAGAACATTAGTGGGTTTTTTGGGAATTCCTTTCTTATATATCAATTGCTTGGCATAGATGTTTTACATTGGCTTAGTCTTTGTTTACAAAAGTGTGGCAAGCCATAACATTTAAAAATATAGTATGCAATGGATGTATGGTTTAAAGCTATTATGACAAGCTTCTAGAGTGTCGAGATGGTATTTGTTTGATCACTAGTTTTATTGGGTGCTATAATGAAATTTGAGGTTCTTAACACATGTTTTTAGCATCATTTCAATTAGAGGAAATGCTAATTAATCTTGGTAATATGATGAGTGATATTGATGTTGCAACTAGGTATTTTTCCAAAGGGGTTTTCTAGGATAATCATGGTATTATGTGTGTTTTTTAATATAATATGATATTTGTTATTGTGTTTCTATTATAAATTAAATTTATTTTTATTTATAAAATAACCTTGTTGAACACCCAAAATACTGAGAGGTGGGGGAATCAATTTCTATTAAACCACTTGATCATAATCCATCTAGTTAATAAAAATACATCCAATAGCAATAATGAATGAAAGCATGAAATAGTCACAAGATCACATAACACATGAACACCAATATTCATGGAAAACCCAAAAAGGGAAAAACATGGTGAAAATTAGTTCACAATATATTATAGTTATTATAAGATATTATAGAAAGACTCACTACTAGGTGGACTCACTGTCCAAGTGAACTCACTGTTCACAAAAGATAAATAGAATAAGATAGAATGGCCACACAACCAAGATGTGAACTGATACAAAATGCACCTTCCTTGTGCTAAATTTAGTTCCTTTGAAGCTCAATATACTAACTTTATGCAATCTATTAGATACAAAATGCAAAACACTGCTCTACTTTACATTTGATTGAATTTACTCAATGTTCACAACATATTTGCTACTTATTTGAATAATGTACATACAAAATTCCCATACTTGCATTCATCCATTTTTACAATCTAAAAAATATCTTGCATATATACCCAATTCATCTGCACACATAAATTAGGTCAACCTAATTAGATATAGCCCTAAATTAAATCAAAATTGCCTTTTTGATTTCAAACTTAAACCAAAACATCTTTTTGCTTAAATAAAAAGAAGCAATACTTGATTAGGTCAGCATGAACCTAAAATAGATCTCACTAACATCTGCATTACATTTTTAATCACTGTAACACACATAAAGCAATAGATGAGGTAGAAATTAGACCTAATCACAAAATATGATTATTGATCAACACCAATGATCATTCTGACTACATAATCATGTGCCATCTGGATTATATAATGTGCTGAAACCTATAAGAAATATCCTGAAATTGCTAAGCCTGATTCTTATCATTGGAGGAGCTAGACAGTGTTACTCATACCCACTTGCACTATATATCTAGCCAAAAACTATATGGAAACTATTGTCACTTATATCTTCCAAACTAACTAAAATCTTGAACATAGATGCAAATAATAGTCAAGAACAACATACTAGAGCCACGTAAGTAGATCTTATCATATGATAAAATGAAAACCAAAATATCATATCAACATATCTCCATTACTGAACTAGCTTAGAGTTAATGCAAAAAGATGGGGGAGCAAAAAGGGGGCTTAAGTGGGAACCTTTTTTCTCTGATAGGAAATATTGACCTTGGATGTGAAATTGAGGATAGTTACACTCAAAATTTTGAGATGCAACAAAAACAAGGATCATAATGCTTGGATTCTACTTTCTAAACTACTAATTTATTTTGAAAATGGTTGAGATTAAGGGGTTCAAAATAGGGACCCACATAAATTGGTGTTGTTTTTATCAGAAAAATATGACATAAAATTTTAACCTTATTTTTTTATTATTATGGTCTTCAAAAAAAGGCCTTGAAAAATAGCGAAGAAAAAGTTTATGCTAGGGTCCCTAAAAATCCCCCCTTATCACTCAATTTTTTTTTTAAAATTGTGCATTTAACTTTAAAAAAAATAAAATATTATGTACTAAAATTATTCTTTTTTGTATCAAAAAGATAATAATGGGTTTTCATTAGTTGCAAGCAAAAAACTTAATCACTAGTTAAGTTCAAGGGGTTGCCTATAATTCCATGTCAGGAACTAAAATTTATATTTCTATCTTTATAATTAATATAGATACATGTCTATTTATTAAAAAAAATATAAAATTGCATCTATCTAAAATCTTATAAAATCACCTTAATATATCCAGCACTAATAATTTCTTATAAAATTGAACCCGTTTAAAAAGAAATGATATTTCAGAATATTTTGAAATTTAATTGGCTTTGCCAATAAAAAATGATATATATTTGCTTCAGTTGAAAACTAAGAGGATGAAAAATACTTATCAAGCTAATGCATCAATTTACTTAATACAAAATAACTATGCTAAACACAAACACCAGCGGTTTAAATTTATTAATAGATTGGTATTGAAAAAAAAAAAGGAAACAATATCCCCATTTCTCTTAAAATCATTTCTATGTTAGACTCATATTTTTTTTCTCATGTAATCTTTGGTCACAAAGAAAATAGTAGGATCTTCGTCATGCAATGGCTATAAGCAGCTGGTATATTCATCAAATTCACTATTTTTTTAAGCTCCTCCCTTTTTAAATGTTGGAGAATCTTCTCCAGGTGTATGGAAAAGTATGTGATTGTGATGGTGATAGTGATGACGATGACAATGATGAAGATGATGACGGTGGTAGTGTTAGTGGTGGGTTTGGAGAAGATGGTGCTTCTGGATTCTTGCAAAATCTAACCCACACTGAACACAAACTAGAGGCACTTGTTAACGAAGGTTAGATTGCCATGCCTCCTCCCAAAATAATTAAGCATCCTAAAAATGACAAATATTTTGCATATCATAGGACTCTCAAAAATCTCACCGATGAGTGTCAAACTTTACAACATAACTTAAAAGAGTTAACCTATTACAAATAGTCCCATGCAACACTCTCCTACTCCTTGTCATGCAATAGTTGTAGAATCTTCTATTCTCCTTATTGCATGACTGGTGTAGGAGCACCTTGACACAATTTTATCTCCTAGTGGAAATATTGAGAAATTGGTTCAATTTGATGTTTCACCTTGTAATAAGGGTCATTTAAGTAATTTATAATGTATTAAAGTCCCATCAATGTGAAAAATGCAAAATTGTCAACAAATAATGTCAAAATTGCACAACAATGTAAAAGTTGCATAAAGCAACAATTAGGGAGTTAAAAAGGTCATTAGGGAGACTAAACATTACTGGGAAGTTGGAAATCAGTTGAAAACTGATTATTCATGTTTTAATTCATTTAAAAATTCTTTTGGATCATTTGAATCCTTGTTGGTGATTGAATCCTTGAAGGAAATAATGAAAAACTCTATTTTTTGCACATTTTCCAGAAAATACACTTTTTTTAGGCTTGTATATGACCTGTACAAACTTGAAAACATGAAAGAATGTTCTTGAAAGTTTGTATTGTCAATCACCTTCCCATTTAATCTTTTTTCATGTATTTTAGTTAAGATTTGTGGAAGATATGTTCATTTTTCTCAAAACTGTCTAAAACCCTTGTTAGGGTAAATTGTGAGAGGAAAATTTGAGTTTCTCCTTATTTACTCGATGGAATTTCTTGATTATTTGTGAGATCATTCTTAGATGCATATTATTTCATGTTCTAATGGTTTTGGATCAAAAAGACAAGGTTTAGGTGTGGAAAATTGAAGCCAAAGGCTGCTACAATCTAGAAAATACAGAATTCTCTGTAACAATCATATTGCAGCGAATTGTATGGTCATGTACAACCTGATAATGGCATGAAACCTCTATAATTTGATAGCCACATGAATTATCTTTTATTTTCTTCAAGTCTCATTGATTTTCATGGAGAGTTGAATAAAATATGGCCATTTTTGTGAAGACAATTTGTTCAGAAATTTTTTTTCAGAATTTATATACAGAAAACATGTTGGTATGACCTTGTACGAAATAGTATTGACCTGAAACCAATATGAATGGAAAGAGAATGGTGTTGCAACAAAAATTTCTTATTTTTCAGAAAAATTGGCGATGCCTTCTAAGCGGTTAAACAAGACCATTTCTAAAAACTGTCATTTTCTGTATGAGTTCTTATCACTGCAACAAGTTTGTTGAGATCAGTTATATGCATAGTCTATATTTTTTTGATCATGTGTGGATTTTTTCATGAGATATACATAATTCCAAATATGTTTTCAAGTTGTTGAGTGTTTGAACCCTTGCCTCCAAATCAGTTGGTATCATAGCTCAGGAAAGACATGGGATGCTAAGTTGATAAGTTGAGTTGTGATAAGTTGGCTTGTGGTTGTGTAGTTGTGTGTTTGTTGGTTGTTTACAAGTAAGTGAGTTGTGAAGCAAGGAGGAATATTGCTTGAGAGGATGAAGAACTTGAGGAGGCATTTGCAGGCAGAGGAAGAGAGAAAGAAGAGAAAGAGACAAGCCAAGTTTGACAAAGAAATTGTTGAGTTAAAGCAAGAGTTAAAGAGATTAGATGAAGAGTTCCAAGAATCTATGATGAAGTTAGAAAATATTATGGAAGAAGAAGAAGAAGAATATGAAGATGAACATGAAGAATTCATTGATGAAGAAAGAAAATTTGCTCCATATGTTTCCAAGCATGAAGATGAAGAGAGGATAGAGATCATAGACCCGATTTCATATGTTGAAGACCTTGGATTAGTAACAAGATTGGATAAAGAACAGATTGTGAATGAATTGGCCTTGGAAATATATAAGGAATTGATGAATGATGGAGGTATTATGGTAAAAAAAAAATCATTTCCTTATGTTACTAATGCTTTGGACAAAGAACCATTTGCAAGTTTAAGGAAAAATGTTGAAGCATGATTTTAAGATGCATAAAGGAGTAAAGAATCTTATTTCAAAGGTAGAGAAAGGTATGCAGCTAATTTTCATGGACAAGTTTAAACCAAAGGTGAATATTAAGGTGATTAAGAGCAAGGTCAATCTGAAGTAGAGCATACCAGACATGAAGGTTGTTGACAACATCAATCCAACTGGACTTGGATCTTTTTCTTGGTCGGGAGTATGGTGCAGGAGCACCTTGACACAATTTTACCTCCTAGTGGAAAGATTGAGAAATTGGTTCAATTTGATGTTTCACATTGTAATAAGGGTCATTTAAGTAATTTATAATTTATTAAAGTCCCATCAATGTGAAAAATACAAAATTGTCAACAAATAATGTCAAAATTGCACAACAATGTAAAAGTTACATAAAGCAACAATTAGGGAGTTAAAAAGGTCATTAGGGAGACTAAACATTAGTGAGAAGTTGGAAATCAGTTGGAAACTGATTATCCATGTTTTAATTCCTTTAAAAATTCTTTGGGATCATTTGAATCCTTGAAGGAAAAAATGAAAAACTCTTTTTTTTGCACATTTTCTAGAAAATACACCATTTTTAGGCTTGTATATGACTTGTACAGACTTGAAAACATGTAAGAATGTTCTTGAAAGTTTGTATTGTCAATAAACTTCCCATTGAATCTTGTTTCATGTATTTTAGTTAAGATTTGTGGAAGATATGTTCATTTTTCTCAAAACTGTCTAAAACCCTTGTTAGGGTAAATTGTGAGAGGAAAAATTGAGTTTCTCCTTATTTACTCGATGGAATTTCTTGATTTTTTGTGGTATAATTCTTAGATGCATATTATTTCGTGTTCTAATCGTTTTGGATCAAAAATACAAGGTTTAGGTGTGGAAAATTGAAGCCAAAGGCTGCTACAATCTAGAAAATATAGAATTCTCTATAACAATCATATTGCAGCGACTTGTACGGTCATGTATGACCTAATAATGGCATGAAACCCCTGGAATTTGATAGCAACATGAATTATATTTTATTTTCTTCAAGTCTCATCTATTTTCATGTAGAATTGAATAAGATATGGCCAGTTTTGTGAAGACAATTTGTTTAGAAAACATTTTTCAAAATTTGTAGACAAAAAACATGTTGGTACGACCTTGTACGGAATAGTATTGACCTAAAGCCTATATGAATGGAAATATAATGGTATTACAACAAAACTTTCTTTTTTTTAGAAAAATTGGTGATGCCTTTTGAGTGGTCAAACAAGACCATCTCTAAAAACTGTCATTTTCTGTATGAGTTCTTATGACTGCAGCAAGTTTGTTGAGATTGGTTATATGCATAGTCTATATTTTGTTGATCATGTGTGGCTTTTTTCATGACATATACATAATTAAAAATATGTTTTCAAGTTTTTTTATTGTTTTAACCCTTGCCTCTGCATCAATGACCCTTCCCATCACCTACCTTGGCTCATTCTTGCATTGCACTTAGTGAGGGCAAGAAGTTGTTAGCCTTGTCCTAGTAATGCATTTTCCATTATCCCTTGAAAAATGTTTTTCACCTTCCACTTATATCAACTGAGATTGTGAGGTGGATGACTTTCTTATTGGTTGATACACATTTTCCTTACTAGTCTTTTGCATTTTCTTTTTCCTTTTTCTTTTGTGTGATTGCATATGTGTAATGTGATCCCCTGTGATGTTTTGTTTGATGTTCTCTCTCTCTTTGTGTAATTCATCTATTTGTACCTTCATTCTTCTCTATGTCATGCATTTCTTTAGCTTTTTTTCTTTTTTCTTTTATCTTTTCCTTTTAGGGATGATGCAAAGCATTGAGACACCCTGTCTCTTCCGTGTTGACCCAAAAGGACTTTTTCTTTTCTTTTTTTTTTTCTTTTTCTTTTCTTGTGTTTTCATTTTGAGGATGGCGCAAAATATTGATACACCCTATGTCTCTTCCACATTGACCCAAAAGGCCTTTTTCTTTTTCTTTTCCTTTTTTCTTTTACTTTTTTTGAAATTTTTTCTTGTGTTTTTCTTTTGGGGATAATCCAAGGTATTGAGATTGACATGTCTTCTTCATGTTGGCCCAAAAGGCTTTCTTTTTCATTTTTCCTTTTCCTTTTTCTCTTTTAACTATTGTTTTATGTTGTCCTTTTGGAGATGATGCAAAGCATTGATACACCTTATGTCTCTCCTATGTTGACCAAAAAAGATTCTTTTTCTTTTTTTTCACTCTTTTTGTGCCATTCTTCTAGTTCTATGTATTTGGGGGATGACGACAATTCTGATCTCTTTACAAAAAATTGTAGCAATGAAAATACTGACCCCAAATCCATAGATACCTTATGTGTTTGGTGTTTTGATTTTTATCAGAAACCCATCTTTCCTTGTTTCCTTTTCCTTCACATGACGTAGCCTTACTCGAAAACATATGGGTTGGCATAGGGCTTTCCAAGTTGTCTCTCCTCTCTTCTTTCTTGTTTTCATTTTTCATTTTCTACTTTAAAGTAACTACTCACAATACGGTGTGTAGCAATTCCTTTAAAGTGGGGGCATACATTAGCATTATTCTTTTGCATTATTCTTTTCTCTTGGTTCCTAGTGTAGCCTTCTTGTTTCATATGATGCGTTTGTCACTTTGTGGATGAAATTGGGTGTAGTGTCCTTCATGAGCATGATTTATCTTAGCATATTACATTCCTCTTAGTGGCTTGATATGACACATTACATCCCCTAAGTTGTGAATTTTCTATTCTTTGATTGGTCCTCTCTTGGAGACATTAGCACAATGTTCCCTAAGCTAAGACCTCTTATGAACTAAGAAAGACCCCTTTGATCATCCTTTGCATGTTGCATTTTTCATAAGTTATATGGACACCTTTCATAGCACACCTTGAATGTCTATGGCGCCATCTTGTTTGTTCATGAGTGCTAAGCATAAGAAGATTTACTTGTCTCGTGAAGCTTAAAAAGTCATTTTCTTTTGTGGTAGCTTATTAAAGTTATTAGGAGGTATAACTTCGGTATCACTGAGTAGAAGCCCATTCCAAGGCATGACTTTCCCCATAGCCAACTGCATGTGTGTGAGTGCATACCAACCACAAGTGTATGTTTCTCACCTTTTAGGACTTCTCACTTTGCAGATAGCCATGAATTCCATCACCTAAATTTGAGTATGCACTTTCTTTTTTGCACAAACAGCCTAGATCTTATCCACATCGGGTTGGAAAAATTATTGAAGCTTGATCCAACTCTCTCTCTGTAATGCCGTCGATGTGAACCCCAAAGGACAATTAAACAATAATCCATGACACAATTTTTTTTTAATTTTTTTTTTTAAAGGTAAACATAACATACATGTAATACACATTAAGTCATGACATGAATTTCATTTAAGTAGATTCATTAGCACATACATCCCTTGAGGGTACCGCAGTCATTACCGCGACCCAGATCCGCTGCTTGACAATAAAGAATAAAATCAAAAATATAATCCATAACAAAGTAAACATTAACAAATATAACACATACATGAAAATTCATTGATAAAAACCCGGTGAGAATGTAAATACAACATATAAATGATTAACTCAACATAATAAATAACAACTACCATGGCCAATATCCACACCGAGTTTAACGTTACATTACAATACAATGTTCTAGAGATACAATGATACAAAAGTGTTTCCAAACATAAATGGAAACCATACACAATATAACATGATACAAATAAATAGATGAATACAAGGTATCATAACTGGCTCCAAGACAAATACAACTCTGGAGTCGCTGCAACACAACCAATCAGCACCTCTCGATCCTTGACTGGGGACCCAATGGGCTACTTAGCACGTTCCACCCAACCATGTAAGTCCGAAGACCCACCCCCCGTGCTAAGGAGCTAACAAGAAAGAGTCTTCAACCAAGAACATCCAAACACAGAACCACAAGACTCAACAACATACAAAGGTATCATAAAACTTTCCAAAATTACAAAGATATAATCCAAAACATCAAGAATCATTAAAATAATTTAAAATCATAAATCTCATCCACATAAATCAAAGCAATGACCCATTAACAAGTAACCAAAGTGAGATCATGATACACACTTCCAAAACAAGTGAGATTAATAAACATATAATACAATTCCAAATTGCAATGAAACAAAACATTAACATCATATCACAGTACCATAAGAGTACATGGTCAAAAGTCAAATATCAATAAGATCATACAAGACCACAAAGTACACCAAAAGATATATCAAGACAATATTCCATAAATCAAAATAAATCCATTCAACAACAATCTAAACCAACTCCCATAACCTACTTCCAGAGGAACACAATAAAATAAAACACATGGGAAACTAGGGGAGAGTGTCATGTAGTCCCTGCATGGGCTGTCCTGTGCTCTTCACTCCCAGCTAAGAACTAGATCCATAGGAGTGACTCATCTGTAAACAATCGTGCCCTTCTCCCCAAGTGGCCGGTCCATGGGAATTGACTCATCTTGAGGGCATGAGCCTCTCATGAGGAGGGTCCGCGACCTTGCCAACCCACCCGACCTTCTACGACCTTCCATTAGTGCTGCGAAAGCACTAGTAGAAAACAAGGCATCCATTTTTAAAATCTTATAATGATATTACTACCCATCCCTCCTAAGTTAATTATTAGGTTTTCCTTGATTACTAACTCACTTTCGTGGGTTATCTGTTCCCTTCACTCTTAAAGCGAGCCAACCCCCGCGAGGAGCCCTTGTCCTAGAGACCAACAACATAAAACAGAAACCAAGAAACCAAGGGTTGTACAACATAACAAGAACATTAGATCACAACAGAGAAGCATGCAAGGCATTACCCATCTCACTATAAATACATAATCAAAGTCTCAACAATTCCCGTACAACCCTTTTCAAAATCATGAAACCAAAACACTTGCCACATCAAGGGCACATAAAGAGAGAGAACATCAACTGTCAATCATCTCAAGCCTCTGGAAGCCAAAAGAATGAAAACCCACAAACGAGGGTAAAGTGAAGCAACAAAAGTTTTTCTCCAATAATTCCAACACAAGGATAAAAATTTCCTCAAATAAGAGAGTAACTCAGAAAAGCCATAAAAAGGGGAGATTCATCAAGACCCAACCACAAATCAACAATGGTGTCACCTCAATTAGGAAAATGCAAAAGAAAATCAACCTTTAATTCAACGAAATCACTTAATAAAACCAAAAGCCACCAACTAGGCATTCCATGGGAGACCTCAATTTCCTCCTCACAAGATACCCATGCATTTGGTATACAAAAGACCTTTGACAAAATCAACAAACATGACAACAAGGTTTCGCTCGCCTCTAGAAGCCCAAAAATAAATCAAATACTCAAGGACTCATCAACAAGGGTAGACAAAGCAGTAAGAGTTTCCAATCAACTAACAACACAAAATTTAAGAAATAGAAATCCTTTCAAAACCCGGGAGTAGCTCAAGAGAAATTCACACCGAAACAACACCATCAAAATTATCCTATACTCATCAACATTTCCAAGGCACCAAATTAAAGAACACCTTAAATACTCAACCACTCACAACTCCACCAAACACTCGCATAATAAACAACAACCAAAAATTCAAACAAGAACAATATTTAATAACCAATCAATTAACAACCAGAACTAAATAACTTTACAACTTACCCATCTAAATTACTCAATTAACTAAAACAATTTATGATAACCATCACAAGTATTCTAAAAGACTTATCCATAAAGAGAACTTACAAATCAACCATTAAATGAATATAAAGGAAGTCAATTTTCAAAAGATTAAAATCCCATTTCACCAATAAACTATCCAATTCAAGAATACCCTAATCAATCACTAATCATGCCCATACATTTAAATTTCCCCTTTCATTTATCAACATAATTGAAAACTACTTAATAGTTGGGTAGTTAACTCATTATCATTTCATAACTACTTATGTTCAAAACATTATTTCCACTCTCCTTTCATCATACTAACTTAACACCCACTTCCAATATTTAAAATTAATTGTGAAAACCACTTAAGACCAATTGTTTATATTTTAAAATGACAATAATAACAATACTCTAAATACTTAAACTACATATTAGAACTTACCACCTTAAAATCTTAAATCTATCTAAATAAAATTTACACACATAAATACCTTTTAAAACCACTACATCTTTATATATTTTAATTCTTTTTGAGGAGGGAATGTAAAAAGAGAATAGATTTGTTCTAAGAATCCAACAAGTCTACAAGACTTAACTTCATAAAAGGATAACTTATTCGATTCTATGTTAAATTCTATTTCCACCCTATACACATTTAAAAATAAGAATTAAACAATCAATGCTGATATATATATATATATATATATTCACAAATTGCCCTTCTACTATATTATCCTATCAAATTTCACAATTTAACAAATTAATAGAAATTCCTTTCTATTTCCCTATCTTCACTATAATAAAATTTTATTTACCTCATACTAGAAAGTGAAACGATTTGTTTACAGACAGAATTTAATTAAATAAATATAACAGAGAAATTATGACATAAAATATAATTAAATTAAATAATAAATATATGATATATATATATACATATATATATATTTATAAATGCATATACTAAAATCGAAACATGAATTTTCGTTTTAAAGAAAAAAGGTAAAGCGCGTATTTTATATATTTTTTATTTTTTTTGTTGAAAAGGAACCCGACTATCCAAAAGCCACGGGATTTACACCCGGCTACGGACAGTCTACGGACTGTTCGCAGCAGTCCGTAGGACTGCCGTGGACAGTCTGCAGACTGCCGCACGGGTGCCAACACCGGCTGGGTGGTGGGTACGACCGAGGCCGAACCACCACTCAGTCGGTGGTTTATTAACATCAAACAACATACAATAAACCGACGGGAATTCGGAAAATTTCAAAAATAAATAAATTTACATTCAACATTTATAAATATATATATACATATATATAGGTATATATCAATTATTATATATATATATATTATATATATATATATTGTATTTTGAATACTTCAAAAACAGAGAAAGATAAACACTGTGCAATTTTTCTATGTATGTTTATATATAAACAAGAATATACACTACCCAGTTTTCCCAGTAAGAGATTATTCTCAAGTTGATTTATTATATTTTCCAAACAAAGCTACAGTACTACTGGTTATTTCCAATGATTAAACAACAACCCAATAGATTTTCTTTCCACAAACATTTGATTTCCAACCCCAGATGAAAATTCCATACATAGCAAAACAGTTTCTATCAATTTCTATTTTATTTGATGCTACAGCAAATAAATAATAAAAAGAAAAAATGAAAAGAACCTGGCGTCTTGTGTTTGAAGAAGATCTGTAGAAGCTTTATCCCTCTAGCCGATCCAATTCTCCGCTAACAATTGTTTCCAGCAGTAGCTCCAAGATCCTCCCTCAACTTAAATCTTATTCCTCAATGAATTCACCAGAATAATAATAGAAAAGAATGCAATACTATAACAGAAAAAATGACTGCCAAAATTTCTCCAAAAACTGTTGGAAAGAGAATGCCAACCCCCTACCAACAAAAATCCCCTAAATAAAATCACACACAAAAAGTCTCTTCCATTTCCTCTTCCTGTGAATACCAAAAGTCACATCTCAAGAAATAACTCAAAATAATTATTAATCCTTTAATTCCTTTTGTTGCCTTTTTCATGCATTTACATTTCATTTTCTTTTATCATGCATTTGATAAATTTAAATCCACAAAATTGAACTTTTATTTGTATATATATTCATTATCTCCACAATACATTATTAATTAATTACTTCCACATTAAAATAATTAAAATCAACCATTTGCAAGATTCCAAATAAATGTAATATTTTTACCACTACTACTAATATTTATCTATTGCTTTATTTATTTATTTTTCATATTCTCCAGTTCTCTTCGACTTCCAAATGCTCTATAGGTGAAGTTTCATTTCTTGCTTTAAAACACTTCAGCTTCCTATCTCCTTATCCACTTAAATTTCTTATTATAATAATTATCTTTTCAAGATTATTTTGTTCATAATTATTATTAACTTCAACAATTTAAATCAATTTATCTAATAATATCACTTTTACTTTTAACGAATTAGTTTAATTTTATCATTTGTTCTAAATCATTTGATTTAATTTAATTGATTATTATTTTAATTTCTAATCATATTTTAAATAACCTTTCAAATCACTTATGATTTGATTAATTATTTAAACATGACTACAAACATATGATATTTTTCACACAATCAAATAACATAGTAATCAATGAAGCACACATAGATACTCACACAAAAGTTTAGAACAACCGACACGGAGGGGCACTACACTCTCTCTTTTTCTCCCTTTCATCGTCACTTTTATCAATAATTTTTCCCTCTCTTATGTTTAAATGACCCGTTGTTCACTTACCAACCCTACTTAAGTGTATTTTTTAGAATAATCTCATTAAACATCATTTAATACACTTTAATTCCTAAAATCCACTTCAAATGTTGAAGTGGTACCAAGTCACCAATAGGGGTGACTTAGTCCCATTTAACTCAAAAATAAAAATTATTTCAAAATTCTAGCACAATATTATTCACTTAACCCTAAGGTCATCCTATGAAGTTGTATTTTTGAGAAATTTTACATAATTATGTATAAATATAGGGTTTTCTCTCTCATTTCATCCTCATCCATCCAATTCATTCAATCTATCACTCATTCAAGTACTCAAGAATTCATAATCATTTAATCAAGCATTCTAGGCATTTTTCAAGTATACTGGATCTATCATTTACATATCTTCATATTTCTACTTCGAGGGTTTAGTGAGTTGTAACATTTCATGTTGTTCATTCATCATTCTATTTTAATTTCATTTCATTTTCAAGGGTTTAATTACCAAACCAGGGTTTGACCAAGGCAAACCCCTATTCTCTAACCATTAACCCTTTCACCCTCTTTGCATGTGTTTTTTGCAAGTATTGTATGTAGATTTTTCAAAAAGAAAGGTGTTAAAAGGAATAAATTTTTTTATCAAAGTCATTCAAAGTCAACAAATCCTTATGAGAAGCTTGGAGAACACCTACAAACTAGATTTTGCAAATTCGGATTTAGCAGCCTATCAGGAACAAAAGTGTAGATTGAAGACTATAGATTCCTATCCTTAATTTCTTGAGATTCATAGGTGGACTAAGTTTCCATATGTGGTGAATTAGTCCCACTGCCAGGCTAGAAAAGTGATTTCTACAGTTCTAAGTACCTAGTTCTTTGAAGCCTATTCTGGCAGAATTTCCCTAAAACAAGACTAAGTTACCCAAGTTGGTGTAAGTGTTCTAGTTGGCTTCAACAGTGAATTTCTATGGGATTCCAGAACTCCTCTTTAGCACTTTCAAATTCCCAGGTGCACCTATTCGGTCTTATTCATTTCTATTACTATTTGTTTGCATTTTTTGTTCATTCTGCATATCAAAGTGTGTTTTCAAACAAAGTGCATTCTCTTAGTTTTGCATTAGTATTTAATTACTTTTATCATTTTTTTTCATTTAGGACATTATATTTAGACATATTTCATTCATAATTCCATTAGTATTGAGTGGAAACATTGTAACTTTTTGGGATACCTCTCTCCTTTTAGGTGAAAAACCCTAGAAGTGTTAGGATGCTTGCATTGCCAAAATTCATTGTCCACAAAAGTATTTGTATTATTTATAGCTTCCACTTGGGTATCAACATGGTGAGGATTTTTAGGGGGATTAAGTTGAAGGAATCCTTTATTATGTTCTATAAAAGTTTCATAATTGATTTGGTTTGTGGGTTTGGACTTTTTAGGTCAGCTAGAGGTGGGTTTTGTTTCAGAACTACTAACCAAGTTTTGATAATCATGAAGGGTAGTACACAAGTGCACAAAGGAAGGAAAATTCATCACACTAAGATTATCATGTATCATAGTTTGCAAGTTCTCAATGAACATTCATTGAAGGTGAGGATTGGGAATCTTTACATCGATTTGGGAATATAGCGATTGGTAGAATGGAATAAAGTTAGTAACCATTTCATCATTTTTTTATTACATCTCATCAAATTAGCTAAAGTCATGTTAGAATTCATATGCACTTTGAAATTTTTTACAAAGGCCTCAATAAGTTCATTGAATGAACGAATTGAGTTGTTTGGTAATGAGGAAAACCATTCTAAAGCAGTATCTTTCAAGGACCTAGGGAAAAGCTTAGCCAAGAGCTTATACTCAATGAAAAAATTGCTACATAAGGCAATATAAGTGGAAACATGGTTAGAAGGATCTCATTTCTCCCATATTTCTCAAATCTAGGAATCTCTATATCTTGTGGTATCGACATTCTCAATACCTCCATAGATAAGGGATTGTTTTTGACATAGTATGTAGGTTGGCCATTTTGATTTTGGTTTATGGTGGAAATTTTCTTTTCAAGGGATGAAACATTTTGCAAATTTTGGTTAAGGATGGTGTCATTGGTTGTATTTTGAGATGAAGGTAAATATGGTGGATGTGTATGTGTTTGAATGGGAAGTGAATGGAATTTTTATGGGAGGGAAAGTGGTAGGAGATATGAGATGAGATGCCGCAAAGGTACTAGGATTTCTAGTGGAAATACCTAAGGTAGGAAAGACATTACTATTAGGTTGCATCTTTTTTGTAACTTGAGGGTTGGTATAGGTGGGAATAGATGCAATGGTTATGGGAGGAGGAATTTGAGTTATTCCTTTACATTGGACATTTTTCAAAGGTTGAGCACAACTAGCAAGTTTTTCAAAAATTTGAGCTAGGTTATGCACAATTTTTATTCATTCTTCACTTTCAGTCATGTGGTATATGTTATCTATGGTGGGATAAGATCAAAAAATATACTTAATTTCCCAACTCCCTGACATTTACTCAAGCTAAAAAGTCCTAGTGGGACCCATACGCCACCTTCAACATATGATTCCCATCCAAATGGGACATATAGCCACAAGTGGTGTATGAGTCCCATTTGGACCTTTTTTAGGGTATTGAGTGGGAAATCATGGTTTTAAGTTCAAATTTCATGAATGTTGGTCTTTAGTATCTAATAAATGTGATATTAGATGGATTATATAAACAAGGTCTCAAATCATTATTTCACATAACCCTTCATGATTTCATCCTGAGCCATCAAGAGTTAAGCATTCCAAGACTTTACAAGAGCATCAAGAGAGTTTATAGGAGTATTTCTAAGGAATTCTATGGAAAAATTCTTCATCATTTCTTGTAGGAATTCAAGATCCTTCATCCTATCAAGATCGTAAGGCATCAAACATTTTGTTGAGCTAGAGTTGTGATGCAGCATTGAAGATCCATTTACAAGCATTATTTCATATCAAAGTTCAATATCATGATCTACATTCTTCATGGCCACCTCATAGTTAGATTGATAATTTACATCTTAAGATATTATTCAAGCTATTATTGTTTATGTTTCATATTTAATGTTCCATTTTCATATTTCCTTGTTTCTTCACAAAGGTTAATTACCTAAATGAGGTTTGACCAAGGAAAACCCCTATTTCCTAACAACCAACAAGTTTTTCCTTCTCTCTACATGTGTGATTGTAAATATAGGTGTCAAGAGGCTTCAAGATCCTTTGAAGATTAGGTTGCAAGGTTGAAGAAATTCATCAAATTGTCACAAGGTTGTTGCCTTCACAAAAAGTCACCTACATGTTGCAAATTAGGGTTTTAGGCCCAAAAATGAAGTGTGGAAGGAAGAGTAGAGATTGGAGACTAGATTCAAGCCTTAACCCTTCAAAAATTTAGAGTGGGATTGATATACCACTTGTGGGATATGAGTCTGAGTACAGGGATTTTTCCATATTTCAGGAGATTTAGACTCACCATTCTCAAATTCCTATTTCCACCTAGAAATCCTAGTCTAGAACTAAATTTCCAGGCGGAGAATAGCGTATGAATCCTAGTGGGAATTAAACAATAATTTTTTAGGGTTTTTAAGCTTGTTCTAACCTCATTATTCTTCTAGGTGTATCTCTATTTATTCTTATTTTGTTATTTTACATTTCAGTTTCATTTCCTAGGCCATTTAGTTAGGTTTTGCGTAATAGTTTACATGTCATTTACATTTCTTGTCTTTCCAAGAGATGGCTTGGTGGTGAACCCTCTTATTGTCTTCAATCACACCTTAGGATACCTTATTGCAAGGCCTCATTCCCCCTTTCTATCTTCATATTGAGATCTCTAAGGTTTCCTCGAGTGTAACAAGTGTGAAATAGGAACCCTACCCTTGTATTCCATTCCTCAAAGGTGGGACGTACTATTTCCATTGTTACAAAAGCTTCTATATGTTAATTCCTTTTACTCTCTAAAATGGAATTTTGATAGATAATCATTTGAATTTGAAACTCATTAAGAAATATTATAAAATAAATATACTATATATCTATTTTATTTGGTCTTAGTTATTGATATGATTAGTTTTATATTTATTCAATCAATTACACTATGCCATAGAAAAATGGCCCTTCTTGAGAAAAGAGGAAATTTCACACATGATTAGACCTACTTTTAAGTCCTTTTACATTATTTTCTCTTCAAAATAGCATTTATAGGCCCCTTTGACCTACTAATTGTGATCTAGAGGCCTGTTTCACCTCAGAAATAACATAAAAACTTGACAAATAGAATTTAAAAGCATTATATCTCAAAGACCACCCTAAAAAGCAGTAGTTGGACTCATTCTCCAAGGGTGGCGAATGAGTCCCCTTTTGAGGGAAAGTTCAAATTTGAGTGGTAAATGAATAAATTTTGTTTCATTTCTACTGTATGTCGGCCTCTTAGGTCTAACTAATGGGAAATTAAGTCGTGATTGCTTATAAATACTTGTTTTAAGTCATTTGATACAATCTTTTGGTCAATTTTGCATTATCTTTCATTATCTCTCAAGAGAAATTCATAAATTACTTTCTACAACAACTTTGTATCAGCCAAAGCTGAAGTTTTAGGACAATAAACTAGGGTTTTTGTAGGTCTTGAAGCTCACTTTGTTATCAAGCATTTACATTTTAAGGGTTTGAAAATGGATTCCTATTGTGATTTAGGAAGAAATATAGGGTGAAGAGGTGCAACTAGCCAGCAAATCATGCCTAAGCACATGGTTTCCTAGTGCTTCCATCTTCCATTTTCAGCCTATCTTTAGACTAAGGTTTGCATTTACATATCAATAATTCACATGTCATTTTAATCATATTTGAAGGTGTTGTAAGGTTTCTAGGATTTGAGATCTTGCATCATTTTGTTTATCAATTGCATGTCATATTTTAGAGCGATAGAATAGGGTTTTTGTCATTGATTCAGACTTTCCTAGTCTTTAACATATCTAAGGCTAGGGTTTCATTCACATTTATTTCTATTCAAGGTTTAATTACCCATCTAGGGGTTTGGATGAGGAAAACCCCCCTTTAGAAAAATAATTTCAAGCTATTTTGTAGGAATTTTTTGAGATCCGAAATTGGGTTTCCGTCAAAAATTGTTGTACAGGCGTCAAGGTGCAGATCTGAGTTTTGTACTTGCAAGAATTAGAAAGTGGAATGATTCACCATGCTTGGTGAATGAGTCCACCCTGAGGAAAAAAGTTGAGATAGATTCAGATCTAGATTTTAGAGTTCCAAAAATAGGTTTTCAGATAGAAAAAGATCTAACTATGGACTGATTCTCCATGGGTCATGAATGAGTCCAAGTCAGGATAAATTTTCAGATTTAGTCATTTTCTAGATTCTATTTATAGTTTTTAGTTAGTTATCAGGTGCACATTTTCTAGAAATAACTTTATGTTTAGTTAAAGTTTGCATTTTCATTCATTCTTTAGGTTCATTTACAAACATCACTGTGTTTTCAAACATCATTTAGATTTTAGTTTTGAATTCATCATGAATAGGACTACCCAAACAATACTACATGTCTCTCTTCTTCTCTTGAAATGTTTGATCACCTTGGAAATATACCTGCTACCCCCGAATAGGAACTCAAAGAATGCAGTGTATGTCCTCAAGTGTGATCGTCATTTCCCCGGTGGGCAGATGAAATGTACAAGTGTCAGCATCCCACTGCTCGCATAGAGCCATAAGCATAACATCATGGTATCTCATAGGTGGCATTAAATATTCCCAATAGATACCTACTGCCTGTAAATGCTCTATCTCTATTGTTGAGAGTGATGGTGCATGGTCTCATAGAAATGTGAGCTATCTTCAACCTAGCCGCTATCGCAACTAGGTGGGAACCTATCCAATTCATCACAAAATCTTCTAAATTTCTTCTAAATTCATTAATTTTCACAAATTTCATCATGCAAGTGTGCTAAAGTATATTTATTTTTCTATTTTAATGGCCCTAATTACTTTAGAACCCTTTTTAGACACTTTGCAAAGAAACATGACACTTTGCAAAGAAGTGGGACACTTTGTGAACAAATGGGAAACTTTACAAGAAAAGTGGACTCTTTGTGAAATTTTTTCCAAGAGCCCTAAATTTATCCTATCTTATGCATAAACATCATTAAAACATCTTCATGGGACAAAATGAATGTTGTAGAATTGACTCACTTCATGATGTAGCTCACCGTGCACCACCTGCCTATGAAGATTGTCCAATCGTGAAGCAATGTTATCTCATCTGAGTGGCATACTTTTCTTCTCCCATGTCACTATCACACTACATGAAAGTTAAAATGAATAGTAAGCGACATGTTCTTTTCCTATTTCAATCACTTTTTCTTCACTTTTTTTGTCCATATTTACTTTTCTAGGGCATATTGCATAGTTCTTCTTTAAATTAACATAATGAGAGCTAGGGTAATCCATTATCCATAACATTTCATGTGTTGGAACCGTGATTCCGCACTCGACATCATCATTTGTCTATCATTATGTGGCATGGAACTTGAAAATTCCCAATGATATGATGTTTTTCTTCAACATGGCTAGATTGCTACCTTGATTCAACCTCTGTAAAGCAAGCAAAATCAAGGGGGGGCATACATCTACCCTCAAATGAGATTTCTAGTAGTTAGATATAGGGATTTTTGGGCAATTAACAAAATTGTGTTGCAGGATGTGGTTCTTAATTTTTTGGTTATGCATATAACTACATTGGAGGCTTCATTCTCCCATTCTTTTGAATGAGTATCCTTTTTATATAATAAGGTGTATTGTTTAGAGTCCTTCAGCTTTCAGATGGAATCATATGGGCGCTAAAGTGGGGGCTAAATGTGTAGTAGAAAATTGACCCTTCTTGAGAAAAGAGGCAATTTCATGCATGATTACACCTACTTTTGAGTCCTTTTACATCATTTTCTTTTTGCAACAATATTTATAGGCCCCTTTCACCTATTAATTGTGATCTAGAGGGCTATTTCGCAGGAGAAATAACATAAAAACCCAACAAATAGCATTTAAAAGCATTATATCTCAAAGACCACCCTTAAAAGTAGCAGTTGGACTCATTTCCACCTTGGGTGGATGAGTGCACTCTAGGTGGACTCATTCATCAAGGGTGGCGAATGAGTCCCCTTTTAAGGGAAATTTCAAATTTGAGTGGGAAATGAATAAATTTTGTTTCATTTCTAGTGTATGTCGGCCTCTTAGGTCTAATTAATGGGAAATTAAGTCGTGATTTCTTATAAATACTTGTTTTAGGTCATTTGATACAATATTTTGGTCAATTTTGCATTATATTTCATTATCTCTCAAGAGAAATTCATAAATTACTTTCTACAACAACTTTGTATTAGCTAAAGTTGAAGTTTTAGGAAAAAACTAGGGTTTTTACAGGTATTGAAGCTCACTTTGTTATCAAGGATTTACATTGCAACCTGGTTTGACAATGTATTCCTATTGTGATTCACAAAGAAATCTAGGGTGAAGAGGTGCAACTAGCCACCAAATCATGCCTAAGGACTTGGTTTCCTAGTGCTTCCATCTTCCATTTTCAGCCTATCTTCAGACTAAGGTTTGAATTTACATATCAGTCATTTACATGTCATTTTAATCATATTTTAAGGTGTTGTAAGGTTTCTAGGATTTGAGATCTTGCATCATTTTTTTTATCATTTGCATGTCCTATTCTAGAGCAATAGAATAGGGTTTTTGTCATTGATTCAAAATTTCCTAGTCTTTAACACATCTAAGGCTAGGGTTTCATTTACATTTATTTCTATTCAAGGTTTAATTACCCATCTAGGGGTTTGACTGAGGCAAACCCCCCATTAGAAAAATAATTTCAAGCTATTTTGCAGGAATTTTTTGAGATCCGAAATTGGGTTTCCGTTAGAAATTGTTGTATAGGTGTAAAGGTGCAGATCTGAGTTTTGTACTTGCAGAAATTAGAAAGTGGATTGATTTTCCATGCTTGGTGAATGAATCCACCTTGACGAAAAAAGTTGAGATAGATTCAAATCTAGATTTTAGAGTTCCAGAAACAGGTTTTCAGATAGAAAAAGATCTATCTATGGACTAATTCACCATGGGTGGTGAATGAGTCCAAGTCAGGATAAAGTTTTAGATTCAGTCATTTTCCAGATTCTGTTTACAACTCTTAGTCAGTTATCAGGTTGGAAATAACTTTTTGTTTAGTTAAAGTTTGCATTTCCATTCATTCTTTTAGGTTTATTTGCAAACATCACGGTGTTTTCAAACATCATTTAAATTTTAGTTTTGCATTCATAAACACTTTCTAGATCAATTCATAGGATTTATTTCATTACACTTAAGTTTAATAAACCCTATTTTAACATATTTGAATGAACTAGTTAGCATTTTTGGCCCACTTTTCTCCTTCTAGGTGAAAAACCCTAGGAGAGTTAGAAAGCAAGTTGGTGCCAAAAATCTACGGTTCATACACCTTTGTATTTTATTATTATTATAGGTTGTTGATAAGCTTGTCTATTATTTCCAAGGCTAATTTATTTTAGATTGACTTGAGGGATAATAATTTTAGTTGTGTGTGGAAAATCATGAATTTTTATTTTTTTGTATTTGTAAGTAATATATTAGTAAATCAAAGTATATATGTTGTGTTTTGAAACCCTAAAAAGATTATATGTGTAATATAAAAATTAGAGTCATATTATCATGCTTAGTGATTGATTATTGTTGATTTTAATTAGACATTATTATCTTAAGGTATTCTTGGGCTTTGCCACAACTTCGTACAAACTACTTTGTGTCTAGAATTGGGGTTATTGCAAGATTATGGAAACTTGTTAGGGATTCTTTAAATAAATATACTTGTGTAGTATATTTAATTACATAATCCCTAGCAAGAAATCAAACAGATGAGGGAAAGGAGTTCTTTTGGGAACTACCCAATCTAGAAATGTTGCAGGTGTACAATTTAGAGAAGATGAGGGGTTGGTTTCTCAACATTTTATGAAGGGTGACAAAGATCTTCCTTTCGACTACAAATTTTTTAACCATCTACTAATTAGAAAGACAAAATGAGTAAATGGAGGAGAAAATTGACAATTCTCTACTGCCATCAACCATATCTAGAGAAAAATTGTCTTATAGTTAAAATACCTACAAAATAGTTAATATGTTGATCACAAATTATTTTCTACTAACAAAAAAGAAAAAAACAACAATTAGAATTCAAATCCATTCTAGCTAGTCTATTAAAATATAATTTATTTTTTTACAAGTATTTGCCATTTACATAGAGAAATGGGTTATCCCCAACAAAATTGATTCCCTCAAACCCTAGTTGTGATGTCAAATTGTAGGCCTAGGGAACTGAAACACTCGTAAGAGACTCTCTTCTTCTTGTTGGTTGCTTTTATCATCTACTCTTCCAGCTGCTCTTAGCAAACACTTCACAAGCCAAGAAAATGAGGTGTTCATAATATAATTTTTGTTTTTATGAAAATAAGTTAGATTATATAGATGTTTGTATCTCTATCTATAATACTAGCATATACATATATATATATTATTTTAATAATATCTATAAAATACATCGAGGGATATATTTTTCAAGGCATCTATTTTTAATTAATATTTTCATTAAAATAATATATATGCTAAATAAATAAATTTAAATAATGTATATAAAATACACAGAGATATCTTGAGGCATCTATTGTAGTTTTGTGTGAGAAAATTAATTAAAAATAATATATATATGCTAGTACATAGATTTAGAATTAGCAATGGGGTTTAGAAATAGTGTTACCATTATGGGCTAGCTTTAGAGTATTACTATTTAATTTTATAGTAATTTTTAAAAAAATAAAAAAAATTACAGTATTTTATTTAACTAAATACTTATAATATTAAATATGTTTATTATTAAAAATGATAAAGGAGGTAAAGAAGAATGAAAATGTAGCCTCATGAATAGCAAAAAGGAAGGAAAAAGTAGGAGAATAGATAGAAGGGGTAAGGATGGGCTATGATGATATGAACATAGAGGAGGAGCTCTCAAAGGTAGATATAATCTATGATCTCCTTGGGATCTCAGGGGAGGCTACTAAGAACTTCAAAGCTGGGGCAACTTCAACCACAGAAAAGGAGGAAAAAAGTAAAGCTCTCCTCCAAGAAATATTGGAAGAGGGTGAGATGGAGAACCAAGAATTAATGAGCTCCTATTCACAAGGAATATATCTACCCTTGAGGAGCAGGACAAGCTAGGAATCTAGCAAATCCCCTCAACCAAAATGAAACCTGATTTTGGGAGGAGCTCAAGCAAGAAAGTCAGAAGGAAATCACTAACTAAGCTAAGGATTAAGGATGGTGAAGTTGAAGGGCAGCTTAAGATAACATCTCTATTGGAAGCAGGGAAGGGAATTCCCCTTCCCAAGGAGCTATGATGCTCCTATCATGGGATGTTAGGGGCCTTACTGCCCCTAACAAAAGACGCTTGGTCAAGCGGAGGGTTGGCTTAACCAAGGCTAAAATAGTTTTAATCCAAGAAACTAAACTGGGCAAAGGAGAGGTGGAGGCTTTCATTAAAAGCTTCAATAATTGGAACGTGGAGGCAGTCCAATCAGTCAGTGCCTTTGGAGGGTTGGCAATCACTTGGAACTCAACTCTGGTGAATTTTGAGGTGTTGGGGGAAAGAAGTCACTGGATTGGAGGTATTATTAAGAGCCTAGTCTCCAACATGCAGCTCCTATTGATTAATGTATATAGACCAAACTCCTACCTCAACAAAAGAGTGCTTTGGGTTGAGTTGGACACTTTCATGGCAATAAATGCATTCCCTTACAAAATTATAGGAGGTTACTTTAATGTTATCCTACGTAGCCAGGACAAGAAAGGGGGTTTACTCAGACCAAGGCAGTCACAAAAGGCCTTCAATGACTGGGTCATAAGAAATAATTTGTTCGAGATTGAACTTGGAGGCAAGGCTTTCACCTGGAACAATAGACGATTTGGCTTCAACAACATAGCTAAAAATTTGGATAGATATTTCTTTGGGGGGGACATAACAACCTTTCCTTATTCCATGGATGGCGCCATCCTTCCTTGTTCTGGGTTGGATCTTTATCCCATCAGACTAGCCATCAATGGGGATGAGAAACCAGCAAGGTCTCCATTTAAATTCAAAAATATGTGGACCAAGGATGATAACTTTATGACACTGATACAAACTTGGTGGAATGAAGAGTAGTTTGAAGGGTAGAAGTTGTTTTGTTTTGTCTCAAAGCTAAAACATGTAAAGAGAAGACTGCTAGAATGGAATAAGGAACACTTTAAGAAAATATTTCAAAGTAAAATCATAATTGAAGTAGAGCTGAGGGAACTTAATGAGGAAGTCATTAAAAATGGTATGACACAGGAATGCTTTCTTAAAGAAAAAGACTTGACGGTGGATTATGAAGATGTGCTAACGAAAGAAAAAATATTTTGGAAGCAAAAATCCAGAGAAAATTGGATTGATGTAGGTGATAGGAACATGAAATATTTCCATAGTATCACAAAAAAGCTAAGATTCATAAACAACATCTCAAGATTGGAGAATGTTAATGGCCTTCCAATAGAGAATCCCAAGGAAATCAAGGATGAGATAGTAAATTTCTACCAGGCTCTATTAAATAGTTGGGAGGGCTCAAAGCTTTCAGTCCAACAAAGTCTTTTGTAGCACATTCCCCATATTATCAGTGAAGGGAAGAACAAGGCTCTCAATGCTAGGATCACCCAAGCAAAAGTTGAAATAACACTCAAGCAACTCCACCCAAATAAGGATCCAGGACCAAACAACTTTCTTGTTGGTTTTTTTTAGAAGTGCTAGACTATCTTTGGAACAAAATTAATAGAAGCCCTTGAAGCAGCCAAAAATTCTAGGAGGTTTCTTAGAGAAGTGAACAACACTTTCATCATTCTCATCCCCAAAAAGGAGAAGGCTACGAAATTGGAGGACTTTAGGCCAATTTCCCTATGCAACACCCTCTACAAGATCTTGTCTAAGGTACTAGAAAATAGGCTTAAAACATTGTTACCTAGCATTATCTCAGAAGAACAAACTAGATTTGTTCTTGGGAGATCAATCCTAGACAGAGTCATCATAGCCTAAGAAGTGATACATACCTTGCAGAATACCAATGAGGCTGGGATGTTGATTAAACTAGACATTCAGAAAGCCTATGACAAGGTTGATTGGCATTTCTTGTGTAAGGTTTTGGAAGCTTTTGGATTCAACAGACAATGGGTTAATTGGATTTTTGAGTGCATTTCGGGCCTCTTCACCAAAAATATTTTTTGATGCCTCAAGAGGGTTGAGGCAGGGAGATCCAATCTCCCCTTTCTTGTACATTCTAATGGAAAAAGCAATAGGGAGAGCTCTCAAGAGCATATAATCTATTAGGCACCTAGTTGGAATAACAGTTGCAAGGAACATTTGTGTCACTCACCAACAGTTTGTAGATGACACCATGCTCTTTGGAGCTACCAAGAGGAAAGAAGCTTGACAATTCCTAAAAGTTCTTTCAATGTATGCCAAGGCCTCAGGTCAAGAATTCAATCATGATAAATCAGAGGTATTCTTCTTTTTGAATCCCCCAAGGGATGAAATGGAAATATTGAACATCTTGAAATTCCAAAAAGGAAATCTACCATGCTCTTATCTTGGTCTGCCTATTGATATAGGGCTGAGAAACTCCAAATTATGGGACCCCCTGAATGATAGATTGAATAAAAGAATGAAATCTTGGAAAGGCCATTGGATTTCTTGGGTTGGGAGGTTAGTAATGTTAAAAATAGTGGTTGCTTCTCTACCCATATACCTCTTGTCTTACCTTGCCCTTACATGTGGAGCAAACACAAACATCATTCATAAGATGAGAAGATTATTTTGGCAAGGCTTGGCTGAAAAGCACATAATGACTCTCATTTCTTGGGAGAAGATATGCAAACCCAAAGAACATGGTGGGGTCGGACTTAGGGATCAAAGTTGGCAAAATAAAGCACTTGCCACCAAATTGGTTTGGAAAATGCTCACTGAACCAGAACTAAAGTGGGCTAGGATACTGGAAACAAAATATCTCAACACTAATGATCCAGCTGAGATTGTCAAGATTGTTAATCCTCCTAAGGGGTTGTAGGTGTGGAACTTTTTGCTGAGTTGCAAATCTATTATTACCGACAATGTGTCATGGGACATATATAGAGGGGAAATAGCATTGTTATGGGAGGACTCTTGGGGAGGACACCCGAGCTTAGATAGTAATTTAAAAATAGAGCAAACCAAAACATACCTCAAATAGCATTGGGGCTGCAGGGTTAGGGATTATGTGGTCATTTTCCAGAACAATCCATCCCTTGGTTGGAAATGGAAAGATATGTTAGAATTACCGCTGCCAAGGGAAGATGTTTCCTTGCTAACTGAGGTGATCAAACAAAGAAAGTTAGTCTTCAAAAGCGGTGAAGACAAACTGATATGGGTGGGGTCAAAGAATGGCCTCTATAATGCCAAGGATGGGTATAGAATTGTTGTTGGACTGGATCTTGTAGCAAAGACTGACAATCCCATTCACTTATTCTAGAACAAACATTGTGAGCCCAAATCTGGGATCTTTGCTTGGGATACCACTTAGAAGAAAATTTTAACAGCATAAAGATTTAGAAAATTGGGCTTTGAGAAACCATCTTGGTGTGTGTTATGCAAAAAGGACGAAGAGAGTATTGATCACCTGCTGCTTGGTTTTCCTTTCTCTCAACAATGTTGGAGGTAGCTATGTGCAAAATTGGGGTGGATAATAGCACTCCCAAATGACATCATGAGCCTTTTCAAGGGATGGCCAATTAGACCTTCGATTGGCCTTATAAGTAGCATTTGGGTTATCTGTCCCTCCCTTCTTATTTGGGAGATCTTGAAGGAACGGAATAGGCGAGTCTTTGATGACAAGGAGATGGTAATTGATTCCTTTATAAATAAGGTGGAGGGAACAATCATGGAGGTGCTAAACAATAGAATTAGCACATGTTCAACCCATACTGCCAAATTCTTAGAATGGGATGGGTAGATGAGATTTAGATGGCATGGGATCTGAACCCCTCCTCGCATTGGGAAATGAGAAAAAGCTTCCTTCAATGAACGTAGGGAGGCAAGATGGTAGCTTCCCTTTAATGGCTGGTTCAAGTTGAACTTTCATGGTGCCTCAAGGGGAAATCCTAGGCCCTCTGGTGCCAGGTGTGCTATTAGGATGTGGAATAACAACTTTGCTGGAAAACTAGCCATTCCTCTGGATGAAGTCACTAACAACGTTGCAAAATTCAATGCTCTAATCCATGATCTTTTACTATGCAGGGATCTTGACTTAGAAAATGTAGAGATTGAGGGTGACTCTACCTTAGTAGTTAATGTAATAAGAAAAGGAACAACCCTTAATTGGAAATTGAAGGCAATGTTGGCAAGGGCATTGGAACTGTTGAACAACTTTGAGGCTTTTACAATTAACCACATCTTCAGAGAAGCCACTAATGAAGTGGATGAACTGGAAAATTGGGTGGTGGATGGGATTGTTTATGGTTCCATTGGACTAGGATATCATTCAAGGGAGTCTTGGGACTTTTGGGTGACCTTCACTTGTCAGTTGTAGTCACTCTATATTTGGACTTATGGGTGAATGGCCTTGCCAGTGGGAGAGATTGTGAGCTCAATTGGAGTACAAGGAGTGTTGTCCCAATATAGTTAGGGTATAGGATGATAAACAAGAAAACTATTGTACACACTCTCATTATGGATAAAGGTGTGTCATAGGCTAATTTTGAACTCAAAGGAATTCTGCTTCAGCTCAAAGGTTCAGTTATGCTACTATTGCTTCTTTGTGAGCTACTGGAGGTAAACACAAACTTTGGCGTAGGCTAGGACACCGGGGTGCCTACAAGTTGGGTAGTCATTTTACTATCATAATCAAAATGAATGGAAATGTTCTCTGATTTCCAATCACATTCTGAGTGGCTAAATTGGCCATTAAGGCAATGGAGGATTGAGCCATCAAGATGGTTTTTGTTATGGTTGTGGTTTGTTGACCGAAGCCTGGATTTCTTGAAGATCTCCTGTAACTTCTATTGATTACTGTAATATAATTTCCTTTGTAGCTCTATTGCATGGTATCCAACAAAACAAATAAAAAATAAATAATATATAATCTAATTGTATAGTCCCATGGGGGGGTTTGGGCTTCTATTTTCATGCAGCAGGAGGTCCCATGGGAAAAAGAAAAATTGTGCTACCAAATTAAATGAAATCTTTTGCAATCTTTTGTAGAAAAATAGGAGCTTCAATATTTTAGCTGGTGAAATTGGGGTGGGGCTAGAAATTGTCCCTATAGCTTAAGAGATTTTTATGCCATTGTCTCTCATCTAAAATTTCAAATTCTTATTAGAAAATAAAAATGAGAGAATTTTGATTTATTTATTATTTTTTAAACAAAGCACTTACAATTCATTCCATAAATTTTGGACCTTAAAATTTTAAGGAGAATTGCAAGCTCTCCATGAGACATTACCATAATATAATATTATATTATATATTTATGAATTATAGTATATTTTCAATATGAATGGTTTTTCTTTTCAAAATGTTTTTGATTTTTTTAAAAAAATTAAATATTTTTTTGTGTTATAGTAAATTTAGAATTTTTTTAATTTATTTTTCTAATTTTTAATTTTAAATACATTAATTTACAATTTTTAGAAAAGATAATTGTTTGTCATCCCTTTATAATTTTACAAGGGAGAGGGGTCTATAATCGAGTTTGGGCATAGAAGTAGTCCTCAATGGGTCTTATAGTGGAGCACATTAATATCCAATTGTAAAACACTTTATATCTATTAAGCACACAAATTGACAAATCATGTGATGCCACATCAGTAGACCAATAAAACATGACTTAATACACCATTGTGGGTCTTACTTTTTTTTTGGGCCTTTTCGACACCTCAACAAAAAGCATGTTGATGTGGCATCATATTTGATGATGTGGTCCTAAAACAAAGTATAGAACCACATAAGTTGCCAAATAAACTGTTGTACAAAATTTAGAGTGATTTGAAATTTTCACATAAGATTTTGAGAAACGTGAAGTTAGGTTGCTCCACTATAGGCCCCTCTCCCCTATTCTATTACCAAAAAATACATTAGAATGACTTCCAACATACTTTTCTTTTTTAAAGATTTTTCAATATTTCTAATTTTAAGTAAATTAATTTAGAAATTTATTTTATTTCTATTTTATTATAAAAAAAAAAAAAATTTAGAATGACATCCAACATACTTTTCTTTTTTAAAGATTTTTCAATATTTTTAATTCTAAGTATATTAATTTTAAAACTTAGTTTTATATGAAATAGTAAATTTAAAAATAGAAAACTTTAGGGGATGACCCCACAGCACAGCGGCAAGCTGCGAAGCCTCTCTTCTGAAAGGTCTTAAGTTCAAATGGCATCATACAATATAAAAAAAAATAAAAAATAGAAAACTCTAATTATATTAATTAAAATATGCACCAGTTTTCAAATGATTCGTGTTTCAAAAAGTTAAAATCCACAGTGAGAGAGCCTAAAATTCTAGACTTTAGTTCCTGGATTGTAGAGAAAAATCTTTACTCTAATTTGCAATTTGCTGGATTCTTAATGCACAAAAATTAGGGTATTTTGCATTTAAAAATTTGACTATAACATTCTTACATATCAAGAATCGAAGCTTTGGTCGGAAATTTCCAAACAGAAACTTTAAAGCTCCTCCTTACTAATTGACTGCGCATGTAAACCACGTCTTCGTGCCAAGGCGTCAAAAAGCTCCAATGCAAACTCCTTCGAGTCTCTCATACATATTTAAAAGAGAAAAATCAATCGCATAAACAAAGGAACCAGAATTCGATGTCTGAATCAACATTGAATTCATGAAATCCCAAAACCCCACACACATACACAATAAAACCGTAAGCCATACAATATTCATTACCAATGCAAACCCCGAAATCAGCTCTAGAGAGCAATCCATCTGACAAAGCTAGCTTCTGAAACCGCTTAGGGTCAAGCGCATCTCCCCGTACCCCTGCCAGTTTGGTGAAATCTGAAGCAAAGATACGGATAATGAAATGTGAAAACTCACTACCGATTACATGTGAAATCTATTCATAAAATAGAAATAATAGAAACGGCCAAACAAATAAACAAAATCTGAGCTAAAACATTAGATCTGCTCGTTAAGCATAACCCAAAAAAGGTAAAATCAGGAAAGGGAGAGGGGAGATCATCTTCGGCAGGTTGCGCCCTTTTACCAGGTGGCCTCTGCTCAACGAAACCCTCGGATGCCACGAAACCAATACAGACGCCTTTGCCAAACACCTTGAAGCGGCCACTTCAAGTTAAAGCCTTCTGCCAAAAAAAAATATACAAGAAGAAACGGTTACAACAAAGAAGAAACCTGGGGAAACCGCCAACTGGGCGATTAAATGTGGATTGTGGTTGCCCGGATGCATTGCTATCAACCGTTTCAAATGTTGTCAGTATTTCTTTCATTTATTTTCCACTCCTCTGCCAACTCAACTCATGCAACTGGCGTTGGCAACATCCACTCCTCCTTATTAATGTATTATTAATATATTTTGTCAATTTTTAAAAAAATCCAAATAGTTAACAAAGATTTAAATTCCACTATGGAAGCCTCTGAGCTAAAAATATCCACTCCTCCATATATTAATATATTCTCTTCGAGGCAGCTGCCTGTCAATTTTTTTAAAACATTATAAAGTTATATCTCAAATCTAAAAACATAACAAAATGTTATGGTGAGACTGAAAATCTAAAATATTTTCACAATTACATAAGTTCTATTCATAATGTATTACAGTAACCAATAGTACAGCAGTATCTATAGTCTGAGGTTCAAAACCGAGCTGACAAATAGCTCTAAAATACTTTGAGGAAGGAATTTCACATCAAAAGTGGTAATTAAACCAAAATATTAGTAGCCGGCAAAGGATAAATTTAGAAAGGAAAAATGCTATGTTTTTCCTTGACAAAATTGATAAGCTGGAAAAGAAATTGAGGGAATATCTCCTCTAAACTGGCCGTTAGAATACAATATCAATCTTGAATTCTCCAAAGTGATATCACTGATGACATTCCAGCCCAAATTAGTTGGCATTCCCTTGGAATTCAGCAGCAAAATATATGTTCTCATCAAAGTGATAACTCTATTGCATTGGCAATTTAATTATTCCAAAATTCTTCACTGGACATTTCATCAGAGCCAAAACTTGGAATGGATTCCAGTTTAGGAGAATAGGGTATGCCAGTAGCAAAATCTATTGCAAAATATTTATAGAATATATCCTCCACAGTAGAACCCATGTATTCACTTTCCACTGTTGATAGAGACACATTGTTAACATCCTCCACAGTAAAACCCATGTATTCACTTTCCATCGTTGATAGAGACACATTGTTAACATTGCTGCTAACCTCATTGGCATTTTCATTGACAGATTTAACATTACCATCTTCTATTGCATCTGAGGATGAGCAGATTATGTTTCTTTCACTAGAATTGCCTGAGGTTTCCTGACTTGTTCCAGTTTTCTTTCCTCTTATTACCTATAAGAGAAAACATTCCACAGTGTACTTACCATGAATTTCTATGCATATTCTTTGATGATAGATGAAAAAATTTTACAGTAATATCAACCCAAAATTTTCTTACATATTTTCCTCTAGCAGCATCTTTGTAAAACATTATAAAGTCTCCACGAGTAAGATCATGTGATTTTACAAAGTCTCCTGTAAAAATACTAGATTTATATTTATGTTTAAATGACAACAGTTATGGATAATACAGAAACATTGTATATACTCACACCTGTGTTCTCCAGGATGTACATTCTGCTTTTGTTGTTCTGCCAAAACCTAGAAAGAAGTAGCACTGTTTTAATTCATTGATATAGTATAAGATTCAATGAAGTTCAAGAAAATGCAAATAACACTGAGAAAAAAATTAGGTCAAAATGGGTTTCGATAAAAACCTGTAGTTGAAGTTCCATGTTTTTGTGCCATCATTATCATCCATTGGTAGGAGAATTCCTTCCCCAGCAGTAAGTGTGGGAAGATGGGCTTCAGCTTCTTTCTGAAAATTTTCCATTTAGAAAAATATTGCAGTGTTTATGGAGATTCTTTCTGTTATTTAATTCTCCTCAAACCAAAACAAAAACCTAGATATCTTCTTCCATTAAATAAAACATTAGTAGAACACATACTCCAACTTTGTCATTCTAAATGGTAGAAATCCCAAGAAAAATGTTAAAAAAATATTTTTCTATAAAAAACTTGCACTCACTTTTGGAAGCACAATTCTTCTAAGAGACCCTACATCACTGTTTCGGAGCTCCTTCTGGAGAAGAAACTTGAGATCTTTCTTCACCATCTCCTGCAAAGACTCGGATTGAAAATAATGGATATCAAGGCTTTAAACAGTAGCATTTTCTTCCCACCCACCTTACCATCTTCAAATTTTCCATACACTAGCATTCTCAGTAGCAAAAACAAAAAAAAACCCATTAAAGTGAAATAATCCATCATACCCACCTGATCATTTTCCTGCAGGTCTACGTTGTTCTCACTGTAACCTCGACCTCTAGGCTTATGACGGTGGACAGTGGATTCAGATTCCTCTATGTTAGCCAAAGAACGAGATTGCTGAAAGAAGTTCTGGTTCAAATTTATTTCCATAGTCATACTACCCACTCGCCTCTTCCTGGCCATTCTTCTCTTTCGGTTGGCTCTCACACTAGCAGCACTTTGCAGAGTTTCAGTGATTCGTCCTATGTGAAAATTCAATGGAAACTCATTTGGAAAACAAATGGCCAGTGTATTTTCTTCTTCCTTCATCTCAAGAGAGTGCAAATCACTAGTAGAAGATGATGAAAGAGGCATTGCCAGATTTGGGACATTGTTCAATGAGTGAAGCTGTGATCCAGAGGCCGACCTAGACAAAGTATCGTATTCAGGAAAACTGTGAAACAATTTCCCATCTACAGATGCCAAAGCGTTGTTCCACATTAGAGGAGGAGGAGGAGACAGCTGCAACGAGGATGTACGGGACCAATTTTTATCACTGCCAAAGCAATGGTTACTACTCGTCGAGGTCTTGTTACTGTCTCTTTGCCATCTCCTCCTTTCCCAGCCTTCATAATATCTTCAAAGAATGTAGAGAGCCGTTTAGAAAAAGCGCTGAGAAATTGGGAAGCTATTTTAGTGGGGAGTGCTCCTTGTTGCCAAGTATCAATGGGTCAGAGTGGAAATTTAATGAGTCCATAAACAAAAAATTCTAAGAAAATTCGCCTAAATATAGGTGGTTGTCTTCTAGCTGTCCTCTGCAAATAATGTACTGCTTATTAAATTACAGACAGACGACAGCTAGAAGACAACCACCTATATTTAGGCGAATTTTCTTAAAAAAATTTGTTTTCCTGAAATTAAACGCCAAATGGACTCCTTACTAAATCTCCACTCTGACGCATGACACTGCCTGGACTTGACTAGTCAAATCCGAAAGGATTCCAAATCTGAATACTTCCATTCAGATTTGGAATCCTTTAGGATTTGACTAGTCAAGTCTAATATATATATATATATATCCCTGAATTCCATTTTCTTCTAAATATAAGGAAGGCTATGTATGAATAAAATCTGTATGATGGCATGAAAATAATATATATATATTTTTTATTATTTCTGCTTAAAAAGATTTGGTTATCCTCTGATAATCTGTCATCCTCTATCTGCAATATCAACAGAAGAATAAGGAATTAGATCTGAAAGAAAGGAGCATTGAAAACTTAATTGGGAAATAATTTAAAGGCAAATAGTTCAGAAATATTTTGTGTCCAACTCCCCCTCTCCCATCCCCGCTCGAGCTTCAAATAATTAGAACTATTTTTAAAAAAATGATGTATTCACGCGCCTACAAATTTATATAACTTCTTTAAGACACCATGAAGGATAAATTCAGAAGCTTTTTTGGTTGTGAGAATGGTTAGTAGCTTCTATATCTTAATATTAATCTATTATTGCTTGCTTTAAGATATTTGCCACCAATTAAATTAAAAGATGTATATAAAAACTGACAACTTTATTAAAAGAAAAGTAGATATTTTAATTGATTTTAGAAACTTAATTATTATGTCTTCTTGAAGATATTTGCCACAGATTGAAAGGTAAGATATATATTATTTAAATCTTTGATTTTTCCTATACAATAAAATTTCCACTACTTAAAATATTAATATCATTACATAATATTTTCTAATTAAAATATTAATGATATAATATTTTATTAAGATCTAAATAATTTAAATATTATCTTAATAATATAATAAGATGTAAGATGTAATAATATCTTTTATTTGATTTTTAGAATTTTTTTTTTTTTAATTTTTTTTTCGTATTTTAATGTTTCCTAAAATTTTGGCTTGACCTTATTAGGAGCATGTGCTGCCATTAGAATTTTTTATTTCAATCATAGAGGGCTGAAACGTCATTGTAGGCAAAGCGGTGGCCACCTTTTTCTATTTAAAATGGACAAATTAAAATATATCTAAATATATATTTCCTAAAGTTTAAAATAATAATATCTGGAAGTAATGGGAAGCTATTTTTTTGTAGTCGGGTTAATCAAACAGAAAATAATTAACAAGTGAGTATAAAAGCTTAAAATAACAAGCGCTCTGCTTGAGCTGGAGTCCCTGCCTTAAGTAGGTTTGGGTGTAGGGAAAATAGTGTTATTAGTATTTTGTAGTTGGTCATTGATCATTGCATTTTGGTTTTTGCTATTGTCTTCACCATTCGTAGCATCTAGATCACAAGGGAGTCATATCAGGTTCATGGATAACAAATGCGCAACCCATAACTGCTTCTATAAGTGCTTTGCTTGTATAAGTGTTTTGCATGGCCTTGTATCCCCAGAGTAGACAATAGACCAACCACTTATTGATGACAAAACAAGCCCATTTATTGCTGCTTTTCTGCTGAGAAGCCATGAACTATTTTACAATGCACAAATGTAAAGGAAGGAAAAGAGTAACCCAATTTTCCATGGATGCAATTTACCTAAAAACTTCAAATAACTGTATCTCAAACTCTGCATCTATAGTACAATATTAACATTTTTTTGGAATGACGTCAAGGAGCACATAGAAGCATCCAATTCAAATCACTAAAGTCATTTAGTACTAGAATATAAATGTATGCTTGCATATTCAGATATTCATCATTGACTGCAAATAAAATTTTATTATTCCACACCAGAATTGCATTTAGTTAATTTTACTATATTTGAATTATTCATGTTAACTGCAGTATCCTGATGGTTGGAAAAATTAATTTGCAGCTGGAATAGAGGTGAGAGGATCTTTCATAATTTTTGCCGGGGGTTGGGTAGGGTATCTGATGGTTGGAAAAATCAATTTGCAGCTGGAATAAAGGTGAGGATCTTTCATAATATTTTGCAGTTGTTTTACTTTGGGGGTTGGGTAGGAGCATGGTCAAACAAAGCTATACTATTGTGTGGGAAATTGTTTCAAGTTTCTAGCCTACTGATGTCTTTTTTAGATTTTCTAAACAATTCTACACTGTTAGTCTTTGTTTATTTAATATCATTTCTATCCAAATCTATTGATTCAAGACAAAGTGTAAGTTTACTACAAAGTTTTGATGTGTTTAGAATACAATTACTCTGTGGTGGTAGGAGTTAGAGCACAACCAAAGTATCTAAAAAGTTAACTGAGTCTTCATTGTTAATAAATCTATTTCATAGTCTCAATTCTTTAAAAAAACATTGCATATCATTCAATGTATGTATCAGTATTATACAAGGTAAATATATAAATAATGGAATTTGTCCCTCAAAAGTAAAGTGTAAGACAACTCACCACAACGGCCATCTTGTGCAGATTCTCTGTGCTCACACGGTTGAAAACATTGCTCTTAATCTTAGTGAAGTTATTGGATACAAGTAGTGCCATCAAGGCATTGTTATGGGATATTATTGCAGCTGATAGAGTAATTGCTTGAGCCAAAAGACCGACCATTATCTTCAACAACGTATCCACTTACCTTGACAAAGCCAAGAGACAACCTTATGTTGTGCATTGTCACCCTTAACCAGTTTTTGTACTGTCTCATCAATCTATTAGATTATCCGCTTTTGAAGAACAAGAGCTGGCTCCATAATTTTTTGTAGGGTCATCAATTCTGATAGCTAATATCCACACTGTCTCCCCAATCTCATAAAATGTGGCCCTCCTAAAAGAACAAGATTAGACTTTATATTGTCTACACTAGCAGCTACAGAAATAGCATAACTACAATGGGCTTTAGAATAGAACCCTTGCCTTCCATTGCTCACTTGAATCAGAATGTAATCATTAGCTCTGTCTTATGTACGATAAAATTCAAATGTGGAATAATCACAAATTCTGCTGCAATTGAGTTAATAGCATACTGTCAAATAACTTAAATTCCTCTATTCTACTATGGATTTATTGTTATATAAATGTGTTTTCTTGTGAATACAGTGTGAGGGTGGTGAATGAGCTGGGTGCAGGAAATGGCAAAGGAGCCAAATTTATAGACTATGAAAAACATTGTCTTTGATACAATAAAGATGTTGTGCATTAACTGTTAGCTCCAGTATAGGAATTAACAGTCTTGGTGCAACTGCTTATAAAAAAATCAGAATCAATTCAAAAGTATGGACTCTTTCAGTTAGTTTTGAAGTTTACTCACTAAAAAAGAAACTGAGTCAGTTATTTCCAAAATACAAAAAATAGGTCCAGTCAATACAAAGAGCAGACTGTATGACCTTACACTAGAGCACCATGTACTCTTGCTAAAATCAATATGTATTTCAAACAATAGTCCTCTTTTAAGTATCAATATATATAAGAGAGTATACAACATGTTTTCACTAAGAGAGTATGCTCTACTAGAATCTTAGGAAAATAACAATTTCTGAAAAGTTTACTATATATTATTCGAGAGATTTCATTTTACCCATCATACGACAAAAGTAACTAATGGAATTTGAAAGAGAAGCTTCTGCTGAGTTCAAATCATCCATAATCTTTGTCTTAATATCTTTTGGCATGGCAGCTGTTGGACCTTTCTTAGAATAGAAGTTTGCAAGTACTCTAATTGCACTTACAACTACTATACAAGAATCCTGCAAATGACATGTTCCAAATTATTTAGGAATATATTATCAGAGAATCTGAAAAAAGTTATTAAAAAAATTGATCACAAAAGCTATAGATCAAAATCTATCTTAGCATTTAGTGATTGTCTCATATGACAAATATGGGTTGATTCATATTACATGACCAAAAGACAACAGAATATTAACAAATCTTCAAAATACTATAAATTGCCAAATCTTTTTTTTAATTATTGGTTTACAAACTTATATGTTGCAGGGTAAGGGAAAATTGGATCCCAAACAAAACGGCCTCTCCAACATTATTAACCAAATTAAGTGGGAAACACCAAGGGTTATGATTTCCTGAATAAACATTTTGACCCCTCGTTGGATTGGCTGTAATAACATTTAGGGTAGGCGTGAGCTTTGTGGGTAATTGAAATGCAGTCATTGCAGGAAACTCAAGTACATCATACATTTGGACGGGTACAAGCTCACACCGAGAAACAATCAAATCATAGAATTTAAAGCTATAGGATTTCAAACCCTAAAAAATAGGGGAGTACATGTTGATGCATCCAAGTCTTGTATGCACACTTAATTAAGCATCTGAAAAATATCGTGGTTTTAGCGCTACTCGATTCTTGAGTTGAAGACAAAAAATTAATATTTCGGGTTTTTGAAGTCAAAGTTTGTTTTCAGGCATGAGGTGAGGAATATTTCAATTGCCTGAAAGTTGTTTTTCCCAGCATGAGACATCTTTCTAGATAACCAAACCCTTCATTTAACGGATAGCAACACAATTGTGTTCAAATGAAATAAAACACAACAAAAATGATCCGGCAGCATAAAGATTCCAAGAAATAAAATTCACTGAAAACATGGCAAGCAACTTACCTAAAATTTCAGCACAAATTGTCGTGTTGTCAAAGATGCCATTGTTGCTTTCCCTTTATTCTTTACACATAAAATTCTCTGTTTCTTTTTCAGTCTTTACTGAATGTTTGCTCCAGATCCTTGGGTATAGTCGGTTACCCCACGCTTTGCAGAGGGGGGCAATCCTCCGTGCCTCCCAATTATTTGATTCCTCTTGCTGCATTTGGCCATCACCTTTTGTCTGCCATTCCATTATTCCCACCCCAAGCCAAGCGCATCACCCAACCTTGACACTCTAATAGCACACAATTTTTACTCAACAATTTTGGCAAAATTCTTAAATCAACTAGAATGCAATTTTCTTGCAAATGTAATTTTTTTTTGTTGTTGTGGGTTTTGTTTTCTACACTCTATTTTTTTTTCTAGAAATGAATATGCCAAATGCATACACAAATAGGATTTCTTGAAAAGGCTTTAGAAACTTTCAAACACATGCAAGTGCCACCTGTGAAGCCAAATTTACCAAATTTGATTACCTTTGCTAGAATATTCCCTGCTTGTCACAGAATAGGGGCTTTGAAATAGGGCATGGAAAAACCAATCTTCCTATAGCTGTTGATTCAATCTATTCATAGGAGACAAAATCTGAAAGTATCGGCGTTTTAGGGCTTACTTAAACTCTTGAGCTCGAGATATCTGACGGTGAGACTTTTGCAGGCCTTCAAACGAAAACATCAAATGCATTAAATCTCTGACTGCACAGTGCCTAAAACATTACAAATGCACCAAATTTTTTGTCTTGCTCAATGCTTATTGGTCAAAAACATTTTTTCCCTAAATTTTTTAATCGAAAAAAGTGAAGAACCTCAGTGTTCAATTTTACTGCTTTATCATATTCTCTAGACTCAAGAGAAAGATATTAACCCTTAGTTTCATTTCTCTCTTTTAAACATTAACTTCAGCTCTACCCATTTTATCAACATAAGATGATAGTGCATCCAAATTTTTGAAGAATGAATGCTTCTCAAACAACAGTCTACTAGCTTAATAAGATCTAGAAAAGAATGTTCTTCGATTGAAACCATGATTGCAGCATATACTCAAAATGGTTTAGGTGAAAAGGCTTCAAAAAATTTCAAGCAAAAGCAATTGACAGATGAAGGCAGCAGGGTATTTTACAGATTCAAAACGTTTATATTCTTTAACTACATAGGATAAAGGATGTTGTAATGTTAAAACCTAAATGTGTGCATTATTAGGATCTTGTCAATAATTTTAATTTTAATAAACATGATCTAATACCATCATGGAAACCTTTTTCCAGACTGTAGCTGGCTAAATTGGAGAAGTGAAAGGTAAATACCAGGGAGGAGTTGTTCGGGGAAGTGAAACCATTACATATGCATTCCCAGTGTCCCATCTACCTGTGTCAAACAGAAAATGCATTTCACCACGTTCACCCTCTCCAAATCCCTTGTTTTTCCCCCTTGTTCCCACGCCCAGCTCTTTCTTGAAGTTTAGAAAAGTCTCGTGAACTATTTGACAAAATGCCTCACAGTAGCGTGGTCTCATGAAATACCATCATTGCAGTTTATGCTCAAAATGGATTTGTTGAAAAGGATTTAGAAAGTTTCAAGAAAATGCACTTGGAAGGTGTAACGCCACATTCTACCACCTACTCAGACACCATGAAGAATGTCTGTGTGCAAAATGTGCAAGTATAATCTAGCCACACGTCCATTTCTAGGTCCATGTGCCCTTCCTTGAAAAAACAAACAAAACATTAGGGAAACAAGCGTAATACTTTTCCCTCTCCTAATGATTGAATAGCTTGTTTAAAATTATTGCTATAAAATGTAAACCCCCATGAAATTAGGCACCTACCAATGTAGACGAAGATAAATAGTATTTTTTTCCCCAGCAAAATAAATGGAAAATAGAAACTTTGGATTGACATCGCATTATATCTTGCGCTCGGTTCCCAATGCACAAATAAATTTTCTCTTTGCTCCTCAAAGGACAAATTTCTCAGTCAAATGCCTCTTTGCTCACATGAAAAAGAGGGTTACTTCCAGCCAACAATGGTGCAAAGCTCAGAGCATGCAAATTTGAAGATTGTAGTGGGAGGAATAAAATGGCATTGTTATGAATAGTGGTTTCCCTTTGTAAATTATAATTTGGCTCTTGGAGAAAGCAAGAGTTTTAGAATAAAAAATATACTTTGCTTCCTCCTCTTCGGACGGTATTGTAATTTCTTTTCTTTTTCTTGATGTCTCTTTCCATTTCCCCTTCTTTGCATGCTTACAGCCTTGCATTTTCTGAACATCTAAAAAATTATATCCACAACTCCTCAACAAGAGCAAAATCTGAAAGTTATAGAAGAAAGTTTACAGTAACTAGCACAAGTTCAATTACAAGATTATCAAACAAGTTATAGAAGAAAGTTCATCTTGTGGGCATAGTTTTAAACTGCTATTGATTAGCTTGGTTTTCGTATTTAGAATTTAGCATAGCTCAAAACTAAAGGGATTGATCACAAAATACTATTATCCCAAAGAGGCGAAAAGGAGGTTGCTGCAAATCTAAGTGATTCCAAGGACGTGATGGAAATAGCACTATCCAAGGGTTTTACATACTGCAAACAAAGTACTGGAAAACTACTTATTGATTGTTGTTGCCTGCTTCACTTGAATGCATAATAGAATAGCAATAAAAGACTAATGTATATATAGAAAATCATCACCATGGTGTGCCAAAAGCTTGTCATGACGAGTGTATAGAGCAGTTGACATGTGTACCATTTTTAAAGCTTAAGGACAAACAAAAACTAGACAACTCACAGACTGTCCTTATATGTAATGCATGGAGAACAGATTGTTAGGAGTGGACACCTGAAGGCTTTTATTTTCTTCTTATCATAATATGTAGACAACTACCCCCTCTCTCTCTGCTATTATTTTAAAATATTATGTTTTGTTTGCTTGCAGTTCATGTACGGAGAACATGTTTTGGTTTTTATCTACTTTGTTTTTGCATTGAAATGATACATTTTGAGGGGTTCTGGGTAGTTTCCCAATGTCCACAGTAGTGCATATACTTAAAATATGGTTACCTATAATTTTTTTGGTTCCACTAATGAGCAACTCACCAAAACAAGCTAGTGTCTATGACTAAAAATTATATGTAATCTTTATTTGCAACTTCTCTTGCTTACATAATATTGTATAATCTTAGGTTTCTGGAAACAACTGCAGTTGTGAATTAAATGTATTATGTTGTTCCTATGTGTTTTTCTTATGAAATTAGCTAACATAGAGTTTCCACAATGCTAGAAATAAGATAAACTTGAATCAATGAACAAGAAATCTGAAAAGTAAACTGCAGTAGCACTTGTCACCATGATGCCATGTTTATCTTTGAGAACCCCGTTGTGAGGGAAAACTCCAGCAAAAATATGGGTTGTGCCTCCTCCAACCATCAAAATGTAGATTACATTAAATGGTTCAACTATGGAGCATCATGGGACGACCATGTGATGACAACTACCCTACAATGGTATCCATAACTTGCTTTGCAAAATTATGCAAATCAAACTGGTAATTCTTCTATACACACTACACACTATTGCAATTGGGTGCCATTACATGCATCTGATATCCATATTTATGCATACAAGGAATAAACAGACCATTAGAGACACCACGTGGTTAGTCAAAACTCAACAGTTCGATATTTGGATTGGTGATGCTTACATCTGCGTGGTTTGTTCTTCACATTGTCATTTTACAATGAGTTCAAACCTTGTCAAAGATGTCAAAGAAGTTTGGCACAAACATAACTCATTACCATCTGACAAGATTGCTTGGCACATGTGCCTTGACCGTTTCAAGGCCTTGTTGACTGCATACTGTTGAATTTGGCTTGGCGGTGAAGATGTTGTTTTCTTCTAAATACAGGTTGATGAGTTTGGCATGAGGTAAACTCTTTAAGAGGACCTTGTTCTAAAATGCGGAATCCACTGTGGGTTTTTGTGGGTTTGAAAACTCCCCAAAACCTTTTTTTGCTCATGCGATCACATTTGTTTGAGACATTTTTCCAAACAGTTCACTACCTTGTCTATGCTACCACAATTTTCATACATGTCTACCATTACAACTTCAAAAAGTTTTGTGTTACTAAAAGAAATTATGCGACAAATTTGCAAATTACAGTGCTACAGCCAAATAGACAACCAAAAAAAATTCATATTTCTTCCTTCTAAGAATTTATCATGCGACTCTGCTAGACTACTAGACAGACAGTTTTCAATGCATCTCCTTCCAAATAATGTGCACAGGTAGACATGTATGCAAAATGCGGAAGCATAGACAAGGAACGTAAACTGTTTTACAGAATGCCTAAAGAAATGATTGCAAGATATTCACAAAATGAAATTTTTGAAAATATTTTTGAAACATTCAAGCAAATCAATTGGCAGCTGTTGAGCTAACTTCCACAACCTTTGTTGGCATCGTCCTTGCCTGTGCCAAAGCAAGATCTTTTGGAACAGGGTATGAGCAACCATCAAAGCATAAAGGATCAATTTTTTTTGTCAAATAGAGTTACAACTGCCCTGGTAGACATGTATGCAAAATGCAAAAGCATAGACAAGGCAAGTGAATTGTTTGACAGAATGTCTCAAAGATGTGGTCTCATAGACTGCAATTGTTGCAGAATATGCACAAAATGGATTTGTTGATAGGTCTTAAGAAATTTTCAAGATAACTTAATCAACAGGTGTGAAGCTAGACTTGACAACCTTTGCTTGCATCCTCCCTACCTCTGGTAAAATGGGAGTTTTGGAGTAGGCTATGGCCATCCATCAAAGCATAATGGAAAAGGGATTTTTTCAGATGTTACAGTTGCAATTGCCTATTACACATGCATGAAAAATGTGGAACCATAAACAGAGGCACGCGATCTCTAAATTCCTCCAAATCAGTGAAACCAGAAAGGCATGAGTTCAACAAAATGCCTCAAGGAAGTATGCTCTCACCTGAATCAGGCCCATGATCTAATACCAAAGCTTTAACCTTCAATTTTTGTAGGGAATGATGATAACATCCATGGGATGACATTAAAGATGAATGGGCCGCTATATATTTTATTGAGACGAAAGTTACAGAAAATGCAAATGAAACAAAGAAATTTTTTAGTGCAAATTCCATTAAATAAGATACATTGAATCAAAGATTTTATTGAGCAGAAGAAAATGCAAGTGGAACAAGAGTCTCACCTCTATCTGCCAAGCAAGCTTTCCATTCCCATTTGAGAGCCGATTAAAGGATGCCCTGGTATGCATGAATGTGAAATGTGGAAACATAGACAACGCACGCGAATCACTTTGAAAAAACCCCAACAAATCAACCTCTGCACGTGCCCAGAAAGTTGTATTATAAGGTGTCAAACATGCTACTAAACAAGGCATGATCGGACGTGTGGATACCCTTTTCCCCACCTTCATTGGACCAGCTCAAACAATAGATTTGATTTTAATTTTTCCCTCTACTGGCTTCTGATTCATGAGAAGATTGTTTCTTTTAAATTTGTAAATGGGAAAACCCCAAAACCCCAGAAAAAAATGGACTAGCCACTCAGAAAATTTAATTGAAAAACTTGCACACCATAATCATTAGTCTCCGCCTATAAATAGGCCGGGACTAACAAGAGCTTGAAGGATCTAAAGTTCTTGCAAGGAGAGGAAAGTTAGGTTTTTATATAATATTATTTTTTTATTATATTATGTATTTAACAAGTGTGAGATGAGGTTTCTGGATTTTTAGCCTAGAATAGTGACAACTAGACTAAAAAACCACATCATCAAGAGAATACAAACAATATGGAGAAATAAACTAAAAGCATTCAAAATAATGCACTCCCCATATTGCAGTTGATTCACTTCCCTTACTCTCCTTCTTCTTCACTTTGCGCACAGATTCGTTGTTGAAGTTGTGCAAAACCTGCAAACAGTAAGCATAGTGGGAGAAGAAAGTTGTTTTTATAGACAACCTTTCGAATGGACAGTTGAGATTAATCTTCTTGAAAGATTCCAAGATCAATGGTTGAAATCAAATGTGACAACCATCCCTTAATTGGGATAGTGGGCAAGTAAAAGTAAATAGTGGAGATTTAAAGTTATTTGACTAAGTTGACCCCTTTTGAATTAAAAATTAATTTAATTCAAAAGTAGTGAAGATGCAGCAACAAATAATTATTTTTAATTATTTACTTGGTGGGAAAGTGACATTAAATAATTAAATTGATTTAATTATTTAAATGGGTGGAGAATTGTTGCATCAAGAATATTCTATTTTTGGAAGAGCTATAACATGGGCAGCTATGACAAAAGGTGGCTATAACAGAGATGGTTGCAATAAATGAGCAAGTGGAAGGATAATGCATGAATTAAAAATTAGAAAATAATATTCATGAGAGTGGAGGATAAATAATTTATTTAAAATTATTTATTTGAGAAAAATGAGAAGTCGATATTTAATTAAAATAATTTGCACAATCATTTTAATTAAATAAGAGGAAATAAGAAAAGAAGCATTAAATAATTAAATTGATGTAATTATTTAATACAAGGGACACATGGAGAACAATTAAATAATTTTGAAAATTATTTAATCAATGGAAGAATTAAAAGAGGGAGTGAATAGTTTTTGATAAGGAAAAACAAGTTTTGAAGGGACCCTGAAACCCTTTACAAATATGTTAAGCTACAAGAGAATTTAAACCACTAAGCCCAGCAACCCAAAATACCAAAAAGCTAACAAAAGATGGAACATAATCAACCCGCTAACAAACCATAAGCAAAAAACATCAACAAACCTGTTGAACCAAAAAAGGAAGCACTAGTTATAGAAAATTATCAAGAGCATTCAATGAGGCCAAATTCTTCGTAATGACCTCCTCATGCATACTGATAACATCTTTTAGCTCTTCAACAGTGACAAAAACCCTCTTTTTTGTCTTGCTCCTCGTCCTAAGGAACATACCAACCTGCAAGTCCTTATCCAATGCAGGAGTAGAAGTCTCCGCTTTCTCCACCTAGTAAGAGCTATTAACCTCTTCAATAATTTTCTCCCTATCACCCAAGTCAAAAGGTTTACCTGTCCAATTCAGTCCTTTCTCATTTAGAACAAAAAGACCCATAGAAGTGGTCTGTAAAGAGTTATTACTGATATTGACCACCGTTTTCAAGTCTTCCGACATCTTTCCAATTTTATCCTCCAAACGTGTAACTCTATCCTCTAACATTTTATTAAAAATAAGTTCTAAAAAGGAAATCCTTTCCTCATGAAAAACCTCCAAACGATCAGCATCAACCACTAAATTATCAAGCATAACATTCATTGATTTAACTTTTCCTTTTATAGCCCACTCCTTTTGGTTGTCTCTAAGCATAGCAACACAAACATATTTCCAATTTTTCATTTGAAGATTGAGCTCCTTAACCTCATAAAATAACCACTTAACCAGAGAAAGCAGATTTCTATCCCATCTTCAGCCATCCTGTAGAACAAATTCAGGTTAATTTCATCCTAGTTAATCAGAGGTTGAACATTCTACTTAGAGTCAACAAGGGAATCAAATCAATCCCTATTTTTCTTGTCCTCTTCTTTAGCTAGGGAGTCCTCAACCTTCACAACTTCCACCTTGATCTGCTCCTTATTTGGAAAATTAGCTAAATTGGCTAACACTTCCAGTCACTCCTTCTTCAATTCCCTATCCACAGAAGAAAAAACTTGAGAACGATTGACCACCTCAATCCCCTACATTTCCATAGGTCCAGTCTCTTTTGGTTTCTCCTCCATTATAGAATTAACCTTACCAGCAAGCTCACTAGACTAAAAACCCAAATTTTCTCAAACCTTAAGCCCAAACATAGGGGAGCTCTGCAAAAAACCATCCTTACTAGGAATAGGGTTCCCCATTGTGGCATTCTGAACACAATTAATATTAGAAGGATCCCCTCCACCTTCAGGAGGAAAAACCTTCAAACCCTCCTTTCTAGAAGACAACATGAGATTCACATTCAAACTAGGAGCATCCACTGCAGAGACTAACTCAATCTTCCTTTTGGCTGAAGCTTTAACTTTCTTCATGCCTTTGGCTTTCCCCTTCAAATATTTTCTGGTAGAATGGACCAAGGTCTCTTGAATCTCCACATCAGTCTCATAGCCCTTAACCCACTCTTTTGATTCCTCATCCCCTTCCTTGGAGCCTCCTTCATCGACATACATTTCCTCATATTCTGACTCTTCCTCCTCAAAACAACTAACCCATTCTCTGATAGAGTCCCCAATATCATAACCATCATTTTTAACCCCCTTCTTACCAGGAGTTTTAGGGGAGACCGAAATGAACTTAAGCTTGTTATGAGAAAATAAAAAACTCATAAGCCCTTCATGAAGAACCTCCTTCTTAGGGACCTTCTTTCTATGCTCTTTTATACTCTTCTCCACATAAAGTAGCAAGTAAAAAGGAAACGAGACTGATATCTTATGCCTAAAATGATTCAAGAGCATAAAATGGTAAGTGTAAACCACAAAAAATATACCTTCAAGGGTGAAATAATGCATAATGGCCAACAAGAGATTCCTCCAAAGCAGCTTCAGGGACTTCCTAACATAACCTCCCCTTCCAATTTCTTAGAGCTTTTTCCTTTCGTCATATTTGAAGAAATTCACAAAAGCCTTCTTAGCCACTCCCCTGTCTCTAAAAGACTTCCTTCCAGCAACCAAAAGACCTGTTACCTCCACAATAAATTCTTCATCAATTCAAAACTCTACGCCCTTGTACCATAGAGTCCTCCCATTCCAGCCTTTCACAAAAAAACTATTAGCATCAGGGTCTCATCCTTGAATTCTCAACATAAAATGTGTAACCACTCCCAATTCCAAATGCTCCCACACAGTAGCATTTTTCTGAAACTCATCATAGGAGCTTAGCTCAATTTTGCAATGGTCTCCACCCATGGTGACATGCAAAAACCAAAAACCCAATGACACCTAGAAGAAATGTAATAACAAAATGAATTGGGCGCTTCTAAAAAAAAAACAAAAAACACCCACAATACGTGTGGGCTTATCATTCCAAGTACTTCCCTTCCAATATTTCCAATCCATCCTCCTACAGAAACCAGGGAAAAGGTTCGACATGCATTACCCAACTTAAAATAATAATGAAAAACCTTTCTCTGAGAACATCACTCTTAGAAGCAAGCCATTTGGTCATTATTAAAAATACACTTAAGATTAAGAGGTAGCGATTCAAAAGAATCCGACTCAGATCTCTCCACCACTCCCACATTGGCAACACCATCAACCATCCTATTTGCTTCATGAAATACATGTGTGATTTTGATCTCCTCAAAAGAGTTTATAATTGAGATTGAATCATTGAAAAAATGGGCAATAGACCATGAAGGAGGATAATTCATCAAGAGACAGTTTATCACTTTAAGAGAGTCCCCCTCCAACCATAGTTTATAAACCCCTTGTTTCTTAGCCAAAACTACTCCATGATAGGCTGCAACTGCAAGGGAGTGAATAGTTAAATAATTAATAATAATTATTTAACCATAGACGAAAGATGACAACTAAATAACTAAATAAATAATAATTCATTTAATTATTGAAGAAAGAGGAATATTAGACACAATTAATTTATTTAATTGATCAAGACAGAATAAAAATGAGAAGGTGAATTAATTAAATAATTAAAATTATTTAATTAATAGAAGAATATCATCAAGCATAATTAAATAATTACAATTATTCAATTATCAAAGGACAAAGGACCAAGAAAAATGACGTTCGTGGACTTAGGACATTTTTCAGTGTCTACATTTTGCCCCTCTTTGACATAACATAGTTCATTGCATTGTGTCAAAGCAATTTAATTATGAAATATGCCCCAGTGAAAGAGGGTGAGGAAATATGACTAGGAGGATTGTGGTATGCCCCCTCGAGAGGACAAGTGGGTTCAAAGAACATGAATGTGCTCTCAAAATGGATAATAAGACTAGAGGATGAAGGATAGAAGAAATACTATCATGGAGAAGATGGATGTTAGAATGAAAGAGAAAGGAGAATGAAGATGGAAAGTTAGATGGAAAATGATAAGGGAACCAAATTTCATGCTTACATTTAATATTTATCATCATTGGGCATAAAAAATGTCACAAATAGACTAGAAACACCATGGTATGACATAGAACAAGGTGTGCAAGGTGATCATTTGGGAGAGACAAGCAGTCAAAAAGACAAGGAATGCCCCAGCTCATACTAAGGACCCAATTGTCCTAGTATTTTTTCCAAGAAAAACCACAGATAACAAACAAAGAAAAGAGGCTATGACTCTAAATCCATTAATAGGACATCCTCGAGGAGACTAGTAACATGACCCAAAATCAATCAAGAAGATAAGATAAATCTAGATCTACAGAGTGTTTTCCAAGATAGTGACAATGATGAGATTGTTTGATTGATTGATTAAGTTGACCAAGATGACCGAGTTGATTGATAAATTGATATGTTGAAAAAAGTTTGATTGATAGGGGACAATAATTGATTGACAAGTCTGATTGATAAAGATGAAAAATTGATTAATTTGATAAAGATTGATTGATAAAGTTGACAAGGTTTGATTGATATTGATTACGCCTAACCTCAGGAAGGACACGTCCTGACTAAGGAAAGATGGATTGACAAGATTGACAAGATTGATTGTGATAAAGATTGATCATTTGTTTGACAAAGATTGATGAATATGATCGCGAAATGTGACGATGTTCATCTACAAGAAGGACACATCTTGTTTAAGGCAAGGAGGACATTTGATAAAGTTGACCAAATGACAAGTGTTGACAAGACACCTAACCACAAGAAGGACACATCCTGCTTAAGGTGAATGATCAAATTGACAAAGACTGATCTCAGGAAGGACACATCTTGACAAAAGATAAGATCAAATGACACAAAGGCCATAATTCCCCATTCCATTTGAATGACCGGATTGATTGATTGATGGTAAGATGATTGATTGATGAAAGATTTAGTTGATTATGTGGGTTTCTTGATTCCTGATTTTGGTTTGAATGATGATTGTTTTTTGGACCAAGGACATGATTAGACCCAAAAAACCCTAAGGTACTTGACCTGGGGGGCCTCGGGGGCTCATTGATAGATGTAATTTCCTACGTAGCAATGCGTAAAGACCTCCTAGTTTGACATGACTTGACTTTGTCTTCTTTGAAAAAATATTGAGTTGTGATTTTATGTGGAAAACCTAAAAGGACTGACCTGATACCTCGGGGCTCATTTAAGATGAGCCTTGCCTATGTAGGAAATGCGTAGAGGAAACATAGTTTGACCCTACTAACACAAAGTGACTTAGACTTAGACAAAAACTTTGTTTTTTTGGAAGTTTTGATGTTTTCTAAAAAAAATTGGACTTTTATGTTTTTTGATTTTTATTTATTTATGGTTTTTTATGATTTTTTATGGTTTCCTAATGCTGATGTTATTTTTGATGAAAGTGTAGATCAAGGAATTTCCCCCAGTCAGGTGTGAGACTAGTTTATTCTGTGCGAGGAAATTAATGGATGAAAAGGATGATCATGAAAGTGAAAGATGCTAAATTTCGATGGTCCTCGGGTCACAAGAAGGATGACAAAGCTTTATTATGGATGGATGTGATTTTTTATGGATGATAACTATAAGGATTATGAAAAATGCATGTCAAATATACCTACAATCAACCAAGAAGGAATGCACAAGGATCCAAGGAAAAACATGATCTTGCCCCTAGTCAAGCTAAAAACCAATTGATATGTACTGATAATGATGATGACATTGTTTGAAATAGGAAGGACACATCCTAAAAAAACATGAGGATTGGGAAAGACATATCCCATTGATGATAATGTAACTAAAGGATCAAGGTCTACATCAAGGCTACGAAAAAAACCAAGGAATTTTTTCGATGATGAACTAGGTTGCATAGAAAGATTATATGGATTAGGTTTGTTGCATTTGGAATGAATAACTTTAGGGCTAGATGGGATTATGGAGGGAACCTAGGTAAGTGGATTATAATCCTTAAACAAATGACAAGTGAAGACCAAGCCCAATGATAAGTATGGAAGGATAATGGATTTATTTTGGTAAAATATAGGAGACATGAGGATTATTAGATAGAAAAAGTATCATATGATCTCTAAGGACTCTTTCACATAGGAATAATTTGTTTTCTTTGATATATGGGTTTGGATAAATTTTATGAAGGCAATGACATGATATTTCATGGATAGTGTATGACCAAATGATAGACATGTCACTTAGAACTTTCCCAAAGCATGATTTATGTTTGTGCCCCATTTCTTATCAAGATCAAGGTAGGTGGGAAAATGGATGGAAACAATATGGATTAGATAGATAGATGGAAATGTTATGAGAAATGCATGAGAGATGAGACAACTTTTCCCCAAGTGTAATGGTCCACATAGATAATTTCTCTTACACATGACACATGTTTGCTAGGTTTTCATCATGGTACTTATCCAAAGTGCCATATAAATGGTTTTCACTATTGGAAAAAAAAATTCTCTTTATTATTTTCTTGACTGTTTTGATTTCTCAAAAAAAAATCTTTATTTTTATGTTTTTGATAATATGTTTGGATGGCCTTGATATTTTAGTTGATCACTGAATGTTCTAAATCCACAGAGGGTGTTGATGTAGAGACAGGTGCCATGATATGCCAATAATGACCTTTATGAAACAATTGCCTTGTTAGGATCATAGTGCTTCCATACAACTGATTGATGTCATTGTGATCCTTTCTCATACTAGTGTTCGCCTTATCAAAATGTCACGTCCCTTTTTCCAAAAATAACACTTACTAAAAATAGCGAGTTTCCACTATCTAGAAATAGTAAGTTAGGGGTTGTCGACTATATTGAAAATATTATTTATTTAATATTATATTGTACTAGTAAAATATTTATCTTTTGGACAAATAAATATTAATTATTTAGTGGTGCCAACATATGTGGGTCATGAATTTTGGGAAAAAGCACTTTAACCTTGTGTAAATGCCTCAAAAAAATGCATTTTGAGTTGTCAAAAGATGCCTTGTAAGTGGTATAATAAGAAAGGGTAAGTTTGGAGGTGTTATACTACATTTTATGACTTTGGTACATTCCTAAATTTTGGGAAGAATATTTGGATGTGTATACAATGTTTGGTAGAAGCTTCATGAAGAAGGGAACAAATATAAAATGCAATTTCTTGCTTTTTGGATTCTTTCTTGCATATTTTCCTTCACATATTTTTTGTATTCATCTTAGGTTGAGAAACTGAAGAAGAAAGAATCTCTAAGGTTGGTAAACCAAGGAGATTAAGACTCAAATATAGTGGTTTTGAGGGTCTCTAGGTGCAATTTCATCCAAAGATTTACATTGTGTTGAATGCTCTTTCAGTTGGGTTTGTTCTAGTTTGAGTGTGTTTTGGATTTCAGTTTGGGTAGCTATCAAATGCAACAAATATATTTGTATTGGAGGCATTTCTCTCATGCACTTTTCTACCCAAATCAGTGGTTATTCAGTTTATTGTATTTTGGTGCTTGTTTTGATATACCCGATTTGTAGGGGTTTGCTAGTGAAGAAGTGAGTCGTGGTTTCAGGTTTTGGTTTAGCTATAGGTTGCAATAGATATCTCTATATGCATTTTTCTCCATCATTTATATTGTAGCTCATATCACTATATTTTAGTTTGGTGTGTGGTGATAGTTTGATAGCAGGTTGGTGCTTGTTCAGTTTCCACTTTTAGGAGTTTCCATTGCAATTTGCTGTAGTTGTAGAATTGTTGTTATCTGTTGTTTGTGACAGCAATATTATATAATTCCCATCATATTTTCAATAATATAACAACATATTATAGTTGCATAGTTTCTTGATTCATATTTGCACACTTTGATGAAGTTTAATTCATACCTGATTTCACTGTTTGATGCAAATTGCAAATCTAAATTATGAGATATTAATTTATTACAAATATGATTTAATTTCTAGCAAGGGACATCACAGTGGTATCAAAGTTGTGATCTTGCTAGCCTGTAGGGTAAATTAAGTTATTGGATTATTGATGTTAATCATGGGAGACTGTTACAGTCAAACAATGCAAAAGAGGTTTCCAAATGGTATAAAGAGTACATATTCCTAAGAGAAGATGAAAATAAGTCTCTTAATTTTTTTGATTGTTTACAAGTCAAAGGAAGAACCATGCTCCAAGATAAGATGATCATCAAATTCTTTGATGAGTTTCAGAGTTTTTAAAGAGATTTCAAGACTAAAGAATCATTTTATGAGTTCTTCATATGGGTTAGAGAGGAGGAAGAACTAGAGCAAGAGGAAAAATTAAATCTGTAGACACGTGAAATTAGCATTACACACTTAATTAAATTCATACTCATCCACTCATTAAATAAATCAAGCTCACTAAATTCAATCATCAAATAAATCAAATTCACATTCATCCATTCATCAGGTAAATCAAATTCATTAAATTCAGTCTCATAAGGTTATCCATTTAAATTAAATAAATCAACTTTGTTTAATTTAGGTCTCACATCACCCTTTTAATTAAATAAACCAAACTTTATTTAATTAAATCCCAAATGGATATTCCATCCCTTTTGATTTAAATAAATCAAAGTATTTAAGTCAAATGGGTCAAAAGCGTCTAACATCATCTTAACTAATCTAATCATGATCAATCTAATCTAATCACCCATCACATCCTCCATCTTTTCCCACTTGCACCAATAAAGCATTTTAATTCATTTATTAAAATCAGCATTTTCCCTCAACAAAACATCTTTTGAGAATATTCCTCAAAGTTTGAATTTGAAAGAAAAATGACTTGTCCCTTCCAACATGGCAATAACTTCCCTCTTACACGTCCCCCACTTGGCATTAAAGTCTCATTTTCTCCCTCCCACAAGAAAAATTTGAAATTTGAAAAATCCAACCAATCTAATTTATGTGAACATTGACCAAAACTTTCACATTCCTCAACCACTCACAAGGTGACAAGTGGCTCCATCTCATTGGCTAAATCTTTGTCCCACATTCATCCATTTGGCTATTTCTCTCATCAAAATATTATATAAATGGAAGGCTTCATTCTTCAACAAATCATCCACAACCTTCATGCAAAGTTATTCTCTTCAATTGAGAGCTAATTTTTTCAATCTTCAAGACATCTATCATTGAGTTTAGCAAGGATTGGGAAAGGCTCACTTTGCACAATTGACACCAATCCACTATGGAATAGGTATACACAATTCTTTTATGTCTTTTAATCCTTGTTATTTTTTGTATTTCTTGAGCATTGACATGTTATTTCATAGGAGCATTAGAAAGTTTGTATAACATGAACTAACCCATGATTAATGTGTGTTTAAGGTTTGAGTTTGCAGATTTATAGTGCTTCATTATGGTGCTAGAAAATAATGGGTTAGTTCATGTTATGCAAACTTTCTAATGCTCCTATGAAATAACATGTCAATGCTCAAGAAATACAACAAATAACAAGGATTAAAAGACATATAAAAGCATTGCATATACCTATTCCATAGTGGATTGGTGTCACTTGTGCAAAGTGACCCTTTCCCAATCCTTGCTAAACTCAATGATAGATGTCTTGAAGATGGAAAAAATTAGCTCTCAATTGAAGAGAGTAACTTTGCAAGAAGGTTGTGGATAATTTGTTGAAGAATGAAGCCTTCCATTTATATAATATTTTGATGAGAGAAATAGCCAAATGGATGAATGTAGGACAAAGATTTAGCCATTGAAATGGAGCCACTTGTCACCTTGTGAGTGGTTGAAGAATGTGCAAGTTTTGGTAAATGTGCCCATAAATGAGATTGGTTGGATTTTTCAAATTTCAAATTTTTGTTGTGGGAGGGAGAAAATGAGATTTTAATGCCAATGCCAAGTGGGGGACATGTATGAGGGAAGTTATTGCCATTTTGGAAGGGACAAGTCAACTTGCTTTCAAATTCAAACTTTGAGGAATATTCTCAAAAGATGCTTTGTTGAGGGAAAATGTTGATTTTAATAAATGAATTAAAATGCTTTATTGGTGCAAGTGGGAAAATATAGAGGATGTGATGGGTGATTAGATTAGATTGATCACGATTAGATTAGTTAAAATGATGTTAGATGCTTTTGAACCATTTGACTTAAATACTTTGATTTATTTAAATCAAAAGGGATGGAATATGCATTTGGGATTTAATTAAATAAAATTTGGTTTATTTAATTAAAAGGGTGATGTGAGACCTATATTAAACAAAGTTGATTTATTTAATTTAAATGGATAACTTTAGGAGACTGAATTTAATGAATTTTATTTACCTAATGAATGGATGAATGTGAATTTGATTTATTTGATGATTGAATTTAGTGAGGTTGATTTATTTAATGAGCGGATGAGTATGAATTTAATTAAGTGTGTAATACTAATTTCACGTGTCTACATTTTTCCCCTCTTTGAAGCAATGTACTTGTTGTGTTGGTTCAAAGAATAAACTTCCCGTGATCAAAACTCAAAAAAATTCTAATTTTTTCAAATGTCCCAGTGAAAAGAAGTACACTAGTACATTGCCCTTTCAAGAGATCAAGCGAAAAGACAATTTGAGGGTCGATCTCATGATAAAGAGGTTCAAAATGGATGGTTATGATGATGATGCAAATGAGATGGTTTTAAGATGCTTAGAATAACCAATCTATATTATCCTAAGCAACTTAAAATGATGATGCAATGCATGTGAGATGGATGATGCGATGATGCCTATATGATTATGCAATGAATGTTTTATGCAAATGTATGATTTATGAGATACTTAGACTAACAGATCTATATTATGATGATGAAAATGAATGGTGAGATGATATGTCGAATGATGATGGTTTGTGGATGTAGGATGGATGCACTAATGATGATGATTAACTATTCTTGATGTGATGTTAGTGCGGAGAAGAAGAAATCAAGTGATGACAAGAGGATCCAACAAGCCAAATTTATGATGATGAGAAATTGATGATGATAAATGGATGATTTGCTTAACAAGGATTGGGAACAAGGGTCACTTACCTTATGTTTGATAACATGCCTAAGCACGATGCATCAAGGTATAAAGGACCAAGATGGCGTTGTACTTAGTGTGATGGAATTTTACTCACCAAACAGATGGGAGTATTCTTGTTCACAGCTGACATACGAAAACCTTGCTAGGATGCACTTTAGAAGTTTCAAACACCTCGGACCAAAACACGGAAAGTTATAACCTATCAATACAATAGTCAACAAGTTTCCCAAAACATCCTCCATGTACATATCTAACAAAGCAAGTATTCATCAAGGTTATTTTACAAGAACATCCAACAAGTACAGCAGAAAAAAGATAATGATCATTGCCCCATTCCTATCTCTCTAAATCCATTTGTTTGGACATCATCGAGGGGTTATTTGAATGAGTGCAAAGAGATAAGTCAAAAGACCAAGATGAAGTAAACAAACAAGCTAATATTCTTCAATACCACTAACCAAGAGAAAATGTGTTTTTAAGGATAAGAACCAAAACTATTGCCAAAAGATAATTCCCATTGTAGGAAGGATGCATCCTAGGACATGTTAGTGGATGGCGGCACATCATTTCATTTATCCAAAGCATTCTTTCTGATAAATAATGGCCATTGTAGGAAGGATACATTCTAGGACATGATGTTATCAAAGTTTTGAAATGGGATCGATTAGATGATAGGCTATCGACACAAATAATTGACCAACTTGTTTACATACTGACTTAGACCTGAGACTTGACATTTTGAGTTTTTGCTTTTCCCCTGTTAGACTTATTTCTGATTGTTTCACCAAAGGTTGGGGATGACAATTGTTTATTATGAGTGGTGTTTATTGCGGGTGAAAGCGAGATGAGACAAATGTATTTTTTTAAATATTTGGATGTTTTTGGAGTTTTGCAATGTTTTGAGGTTTTTTTTGGTATTTTTCAAGATTTTCAAATGTTTTGATTTTTTGATTTTCCAATGTTTTGGGGTTTTCTGAGATTTTGACCAAGAGACTAACCTAAGGACCTATCCTAGGGGCCTTAGGGGTTGATCAACAAATTAGCCTTTCCTACGTTATACATGTAGAGACCATGTAGTTCGACTGATGACTTGACCAATTTACAGATGAAGATATACATGATGAAATACCAAGCTATTATGACAAACTCTTAAAGGACTGATCTAAGTGTCTCGGGGGATGATTCAAAGATCAACCTTGCCTATGTTCAAGGCTCAGAGACCCGTAATTCAACAAGATTTTATTTTTTTTGACTTTTTGACTAACTTTTTAACAGACTTTTTGACCTGTTTTTGGATTTTGATATGTTTTGAATGTTTTTGTGATTTTTCGATGTTTTGATGTTTTTGGATTTTTTGGATGTTTTGATGTTTTTGGATTTTCTGATGTTTTGATGTTTTTTGATTTTTTGATTTTAGGACTTCAAGAATATACACGAATCTGATTTGATGATAACATGCCCTCAACATGATGCAATAGACTACTCCGATAAAGGCAAGAAAAATTGACCTTAGGAATGGGCCGAGTAATACTAGGAGGGATCATGATATGAACACAAGACCAAGCTATGGTGTAGATGTGGGTGGATGAGTGATGGATGGAGATTCGAATGTAATGGATGATGGAAAGGTAATGGATGAAGTTGAACAAGCCTTGAAGATCTTGGTGGATGGAAAGTGCTTATTTACACAAGGCGCCTGTTTTCCAGGTTTTCACCAAGGTACGTGTCCAAAGTGCCACCAAAGTGGTTTTCACTAGAGGATAATTTTTCTCTTTACTATTTTTAATCATTTTTCTAAAAAAATTGGACTTTTTTGATTTTTTGATTTTTTTGTTGTCACCAAGATGCCTGTTTGCCAGGTTTTCACCAAGGAAACCATATCTTTAGGATATTTTATAAATTTTTTTAAAAATTTTGGTTCTGTACCTTTGAAAGGTTAGGCATAAAATTTTTTGAGATGAGATCTATTGATGGGCTCTTGCAGAGGTTCCCCTTTGGGTGTTGATAATTGATATGCCCCTGACTTATAGCTTGTTGTGATAATGAATGGCCCCAACCAGTTGGGTTCAAATTTTCCTTTGTTGTTTGGATTTGGGATGTTCTTCTAATTCTCCTTTAGTACTAGTTCTCCGACTTGGAAAGTCCTGCTTTTGATTTTCTTGTTATAGCTCCTCTTGAGTCTAGTATGATAGACTTGCAAATGATTTAAAGTGTTTATACACCGCTCATCCAGTAGCTCTAACTCATTCAGTCTTGATACTTGGTACTCTTCATCTGTGATGAGGTTTTGCAATGATATTCTTAGTGACGGGAGCTTGATCTCAATGGGGAGTACTACTTCTGATTTGTAGACCAGGGAGAAGGGGGTAGCACCAATGGGTGTGCGGATGCTAGTTCGGTAGGCCGAGAGGGTGGGATTGAGCTCCAATGCCTATCATGACCTGTGTCATTGACTATTTTCTTAAGGATGATCTTTAAAATGGTTTTATTTGTGGCTTCTGCTTCGCCATTTCCTTGGGGATAGTATGGGGTGGAGAAGCAATGTTGGATTTTGAATTTTTCACACAAGTCGCAGACATCCTGATTCTTAAATGGTGTCACATTATCTCAGATAATGGCTTGCGGGACACCATAGTAGCAAATGAGATAGTTCAGGATGAACTTTGATATCTGCTTCCCGGTTATATATGTCATGGGTATGGCTTCCACCCACTTGGTAAAGTACTTAGTGGAGGTTATGATGAACTTGTGGCCATTAGAGGAAGTGGGAGTGATTTTTCCAATGAGATTGAGTCCCCACTATGGTGTGTTGATGGGATGAAGTTCTTGAGCTAGAGAATGAATGAGGTCCCCATGCTACTAACATTGTAGACACCTTCTGATGTAGTCATGTTCTTCTCTTTCCATTGTAGGCCAATAATATCCTATCCTCAACAATTTCTTAGCTAGGGTCATTCCACTTGAGTGTGAACCACAAATGTTGTTATGTATTTGAGTTAAAGTAGTCAATGCCTTGTTAGCATTTAAATAGCCTAATAAGGTTCCTTCTATTCTCCTACAGTACAAGGTATCACCTAGGATGACGAATTGGGATGCCTTTTTGACAAAGGTTCATTTTAAGGTTGAGGGTAAGTCAGCAGGTATGACACCTATTTGTAAGTAGGTATAAACGTCATGGTACTAGGGATCATCAGGACCAATGATTTCACACAAAAATTCTAATTATGGTACCTCAAATGTAGGCACGAGAAGCTGCTTTACCAAGAATTCATATTTTGGGACATTGTGAGGGATGTCCAATAAGGATCCAATCATTGCCATGGTATCTGCTGCTCTATTGTTGGCTCTGGGTATCTGCTCAAATGTGATCTCGATAAAGGATTCCTTGAGAGTCTCCACTAGTTTCTTGTATGAAGTGAGCTTATCATCCTTAGTCTAGTATTCACTATTTATTTGGTTTATTATCAACTAAGAGTCTCTGTATACTCTAAGGGCCATGATGTGCCATTGCACTGCTATTCTGAGACCTATGGTTAAATCCTCATATTCTGCAATGTTATTGGTGTAGGGGAACACCAATTTATAGGACCTTGGTATGCAGTCTCCTTGTGGGGTGATAAAGAAGACATCGAATCCTAATCCATGTTGTGTGTATGAGCCATCAAAGTAAAGTTTTCAATGGTTGGCTATGTTGAGGTTGAAGATGGATTCATCTGGAAACTCTGAGATGAGATGATTCTCTGAATAGATTGGTGCTTATGCGAGCTAATCTACAATGACTTAGCCTTTGATTTCTTTCCGCTCCACATATTCAATGTCATATTCTAATAGTATCACGAACCATTTAGCCATTCTGCCAGTGAGCATTTCTTTTGACAGTAAGTACTTGAGAGGGTCAATTTTGGTGATGAGTTTTATTTTGTGTGCCAACATGTAATGTCAAAATTTTTGTGAAGCAAACACTACTGCTAGACATGCTTTCTTGATGAATGAGTAATTTAACTCATGCCCAACCATTTTTTTGCTAATATAATAGATGGCTTTTTCTTTCCTATTTTTGTCATGCTGAGCTAGAAGAGCTCCAAGGGCTACTATTGTTGCTGACACAAAGAATTAATGGCTTTCTTGGGATTGGTGGCATTAGGACTGGTGGTGTAAGCAGATATTCTTTGATCTTATTGAAGGCTTCTTCACACTTGTTATCCCATTTCTATGCTACTCCCTTGTGAAGTAGGTGAGAATATGGATTTTGTTTATTTGCAAGTTGTGCTATGAATCTTCAGATGGACTGAAGCCTACATTGGAGACCTCTTAATTGTTTCAATGTTTTGGGTGCCTCCATCTCAAGGATTTCTTTGAATTTTGCTAGATCTACCTCAATACCTCTCATTGAAACTATGTATCCTAGCAACTTTCCTGATTGTATGCCGAAGATGCACTTCTTTAGATTTAAGTAGACCTTGTATTCCTCCAGCTTGTCGAAAATGGTGCTCAAAGTTGCTATGTGATCCTTCCTCTTTTTGGATTTGGCTAGTACGTCATCAACATAATATTCGATAGATTTATGGATCATGTCATGGAAGATTAAGGTCATGGCTCTTTGGTATGTTGCTCTTGCATTCTTCAAGCCAAATGACATCATATTCTAGCAATAAGTCCCTCATGGACAAGTGAAGTTCGTTTTGTGTTGGTCTTCTTTAGCAATCATTATTTGGTTTTATCCAAAGAAACCATCCATCAAGGAAAGCATTTCATGTCCCACCGTCATGTCTATGATCATGTCAATGTTGGACAATGGGAAATCATCTTTTGGACATGCTTTGTTTAAATCCTTGAAGTCTGTGCATATTCCCCATTAGGTTTTGAGATAGGCACTAGGTTTGACACCCATTTTGGATAATCTATTAGTCAAATGAATCCTGCATCTAATAGCTTCTTTAGTTCCATTTTGACTAGTAGGGCGATTTGAGGGTGCATTTTCCTGAGCTTTTTTCTAACGGTCTTTACTTCAGAGTATACCGCTAGGTGGTGAACCACAATTTTTGGATCGAGCCTTGCCATGTCTGCATAGCTCTATGCAAAGTTCGCCTATCTTTCTCTCAAGAATGCTACTAAGAGCTCTTGTTCCTTTGATAGTAATGACTCCACATAGAATGTGATGTGTGGGGTCTCCTTTGTTCCTAGATTAACTAGATTACACTTTTTTGCTAGGACCACTAATTTTTCCTGATGGAGAGCTCTAAAAGGAATATTGAATCCCCCATCCTCAGGCACCTCGGAGAGGTTTTCACCATTGGATGAGTCCTTTCTTTTTCCTTTTTTCATGTCGGAGAGTGCCACAATGTGGTTTTCACTCAAGGACTTAGATATTATTCTTAATTTCTCACTTTTGCGACTGAGGGATTCAATCATTTCCCATAATAGGCCTATGTATCCTACTCAATGATGAACCCTGCTTTGTGATCCCCACATGGAATATTATCCCGTAGTCCCATGAATTCTGAGAGTGCCTCATCATTTTCAAATGTGTCAAGAACTGATGGTCCTCGTTGGTCATAATCAATGAGTTGGGGGTAAACTAGGTGGATTTCATGATTTTGATGGTCTGACTCAAAGGATAAGGTGCTAATCATGAGAAGGGTGGTATCCTTGAAGAGTCTAGGTAGGCTGGTTATGGGATCCTCATCATCACTACTACTACAAACATCAGTTATGTCAAATGTGAAGTTGTCTAGGACACGACCTATAGATACAGGTAAGTGACATTTGGATGCGAATTGCTGAGGAGGATTATTGACCTTTCTAACTAGAGGACTTTAGCCACATATGGTTATACTCGGAGGGGTACATCCAAGGCCAAGATTTCTCATTCGCGTTTCTGGAATGATAGGTATTATAATCCCATTGTCATTTTGTCCAAGTCTCTGGTTTCTGCCATAGCCCATTTCAAGCATCATTTGCAAACCTTTGCTTCTGTCATCCATTGGTAGATTGGTTGTTGGTCTATCATCTTGGTATAGGAGATGAGATGGGTCCTCCTCTATGACTTCTCGTCCAAGATCTCCCCAACTTATGAAGTTGGGATAGTCTTCAGGGGATTTTTGAGATGTGGAGGCTTCATTTTCTTGCAGACGTCCTCATGATCTTAGAGATTGTGGTAACTCTCCTACCACAACCATTATCCTGGATGATGATTTTGATATCAAAGATAGTGGGAATGGCGGGAGTGGTGGGTGTCTCTTTCGTAGAAGTGGATGCGAGAGTGGTTGGATCAATGTATGATGTTGATGGACCTTCATCATTTTTAGGCACTTGAGGGATTTTGTAGTATTTTGCCTCAAGGTTCTTACAATAGGAGAATGGTTCAAGATCTCCATGGATGGCGACCTCTTGTCCTTCATATGTGAATTTAACACATTGATGGAAAGTTGATGTTACCACTTGCATTGCATGAATCCATGGACGTCCTAGGAGAATGTTATAGGGCAAGTCAAGGTCCAGGACCTGATAGGTGGTTTCCATGATAGCTGGCCCTACTTGAATAGGGATTCTGATTGTTCCTTGGGACACTCTTTCCTAATCATCATATGCTCTGATTGTAATACCCTTTCCTTTGTTGATGGAATCCTCTAAGATTTTTAACTGCTTAATGAGCTTGAGGGAACAAATATTCAAGCCTGCACCTCCATCCACCAAGACTTGCTTGACTTTACTTTTACACACTAGGACCTCCAAATGGATTGCATGGTTATGAGATGGTTGAGTGGGAAAATCTTGATCAAAGAAGATAAGGTGGTTTGGAGTGATGATGTTTTCAACCATAGCTTGGAATTGTTCTGCATCAAGATTTGTAGGGATGGTGGATGAAGCCAATGCTTCCTCTAGGATTTTCTTGTGGGCGGATGAGATTTTTAATAACTCCATGATGGAGATTTGTGCTGGCGTTCTTTTTAATTGATCAAGGACATTGTAACCATTGGGAACAGATCTTGAATTGGACATGAAAGTTTTGTTTGGTTGGGATGATCCTGTGATAGTAACCTTTCCGCCTCTTATGGTGACTCCACAATCAGTTCCTTTGATAGTGATTACTATGCAGTATTCATCTAGGGAGGTGACAACAGTTTTATACACATGATTCACGTTTGTTAAGGTGCCTTTCCCTTTATCAGTGTTATTGTTCCCTTTATTGTTATGGTTAGGCATCATATTTGTGTATATCTTAAGGTTCTGGTTTCCTGTTAGTTGTTCCACATTTATGATCCTTTGATCAACGAGGTCTTGAACTATGTTCTTTAACCTCATGCAATTGTTTGTGGTGTGCCCTTTTATTTTTTGGAATTCGTAGAGCTGATTTTCATTGTACGAAGGAGGTTTAATGTTTGTTTCTTGGTAGTTCTCATAAGTGGGTATCTTGATGAGGTTTTCATTTATCAGTTTCTTCATGATGGCTTTGAGCGGTTCCCCAAGAGCAATGTACTTTTGTTTGATGGAATTCTTGTTTTGTTGGGGCGGTCCCCTTTAATCATTGACATAATTCATTTCTTGATTATTTGTTTGATGTGTTGTGTTTGCGTGATGGTTGTTTTGATGATGGTTTTGGTTTTTTTGTGGTGTTGGTGTGTTTTGCTGAGGGGCACTGATAACAACTTTGGCATCGATGACACCATCGTTGGTAATATTTTTGTTTCTTTCCCATGTGCAAGTTTTATCATTGTAATTGGTGGGTGGGTGATTATTTCGTTGTTTAGGATATGAAGTTGATCCTCTAGGTTGTGTCATAAGGGCTCATTCGATGTTGAGTGCCTTAGAAATCAATTGGTCATACGTGGTGATCCCCTGGACCTTGAGATGGAATGCCAAGAGGCCGTCAAGGTTGGATATGATAGTGTACACTTTTTGTTCCTCGGGAATGGTCCATTTGCTCCAATTGGCCTTGGATCACCATCATTGTAGGAATGAAGAAAATGGTTCATTCTTACCTTGTTTTAAAGCTAAGAGCTCCTCTAGGCTAACATCCATTGTGATATTGCATGCGTAGTTTTTGATGAATGCGTCTATGATTTCTTGGAATTTCTTGATGCTTGTAGGTAGGTGAGAGAACCATTCCATAGTGTGGCCAGCCAAACTCCTAGTAAATAGTCGCATCCGATAGGTGTCATCATACGTGACTTCCATGCAATGAACCTAGAATTCCCTGATGTGATCTTGAGGGTTTCCCATCCCATGATACTTGTCGAATTTAGGGGTCTCAAATCCCTTCGGGAATGGTTTCATTACAAGGCTTTGTCAAATGGATAAGGGCACAAGTTGCTAGGTGTTTTTGTGGTTTTCCCTGATTGACGGTCAAGCACTTGTTGTGAGAGTAACTTGATTTGTGTCGTCACATCATTTTGTGTATCAAGGGGTGGGATGAAAGTGTTTTGAGGTGGTTCATCCATTGGTGGGATGGGTGGATTGGATGATGTTTTCATATTTTGTGGAGCCAAGTATGCTTGCAACAATGCTTATTGTTGTTCCTATTGTAGTTGTGCTATTAGTGCATATTGTTGAGCTGCTAATTGAGCTACTTCATGTTGTTCTTGATATTTCTTTAGCACTTGTTGATATTCTTGTTGTTGCAAGGTGTGTTGTTGTGCAAAATATTGTGCTTGTGCTTGTGCTTGTTGTGCTTGATATTGGGCTTTGGCTTGAGCGTGTGCTTGAGCTTGGGCTTGAGCTTGTGCTTGTGCCTATGCAGTTTGTGCAGCTTGAGAATCTTCTTGTTGTTGTTGTTGCAATAAGGCTTGGGATTGTGCAGCTTGTTGTGCTTGTTGTACGATTTGGGAAGCTTGAGCATCCTACATTGCTTGAGCGGCATGTTGAGCAGCTAGTTGTGTGACTTGCTGAGTAGCTAATTGTGCGGTTTGTTGTTTTTGTACTTGCAAAAATTCCTTTTGATAAGTAGCTTGCTGAGCAGCTTGCAACGCCATACTGTATTGGCTTGATATATTAGAGCTTGGTGGTGGTGGAGGTGGAGGTGGATTTAGAATGGTTCTCATTGTGGTGGTGAGAGGTGTCGTCGTGTTGGTGATTGAGATTTTATTGGTAGATGGTGCAATCGATGTGGTTGGTCCTTGAGATATCATGCTTTGAGACGTCAAGGGGGTGGTTGATGATGTTGTGATTGCTTGTGTAGTTGTCATCTATTGTTGCGATGTTGATGACAAGTTTTGAGATTTTGGCGTGATGTTTTGATTGATGTTTGGAATGTTGGTTTGATTGATATTTGGTAAAGGTGGAAGCCCTAATCCAAGGAGTGGTGTGGACGATGGCGATAATGGTGGAAGTGGTGGAAATGTGAGAGATGTGATCTCTTGAGGGAATGGTGCAGTGTCAAAAATGTCCCGAGGTCCGAACATGTCACCTTCTCCTTGTGAAGTTATGGGGAGAGAGGTTTGGGGTGTTGCGCAGAATGATGATGATGATGGATCGTTTGGATCATAAAAAGTATGCAATGGTACGGTTTTTCCCAAGATGGTGTTTGCGTCCAACTCCTGATTATTTACAACAGGATGCGTTTGCAACACATTGAGAAATGTACTTCCTTTGTTAACCATGGGTTGTGTTGGAGAGATGGATGATGTGATTTGTAGGATTTTTGAGTGATGCTTTGAAATGTGGGGGTAGATTAAATGGGGATGGTAGATGAGATTGAAGGCATGAATCCAAAAGATGGTTCCAAAATAGTGCTCACGTCATAATCGGAGGGGAGTTTAGCCCCTTTCTTTGCTAATTCGAGCATATATAGCGAGGGATTGATTCTCATCATGATGTTGATAATCTTATGATTCTCTAGATTATGGATTATTTCAGTGATTTCCTCATATTACATTCCGAAGGGATTATTGGTGAGATCCTCCATTTGGATACCTTCTTCTTGATGGTCTTGCGAAAGTGGAGGAAGGTTAATTGTGAGACTTCCAGACCCAATGGGATTCATTTTAGGAGTGGTTTGACTTAGGTTACTCAAAGGAGATGTTTCTTTGTTGGCTTCCATGTTCCTCTTGTGTTGTGATCTAGTTTGCACCATAAAATAGGGATCAATCTTCAAGAATGCAGAAAGTGAACTCTCTAATTCTTTGGATTGATCTAACTTGAGGTACAAAAGAGAAATTTTAGGATGATTTAAGGATCAAAGGGTGATAATGATATGGATGTAAGATGGATGTTTGATGGATGATTGGAACTCTTGAGAAAATATTGAAGGGGTGTGTTAAAATTTAGGACTTGATTCAAGATTGATTTGTTTCGGATTCGGATTTTGGTGGACTCATAAACTCTAAGAAGTTTGATGTTGTCCTAGAGTTAAGTCATTCACAAGATGATAATTTGTCTAGGTGTGAGAAGAAGGATTCAACTAAACACTCCTATCCAAACAAGATGATATTGATAATGAACTCCTAAAATCCCAAGATGTTGGATGTTATCAAGGGATAAATTTTTTCACAAGTTTTGATAATTTGATCAAATATGTGGCGAAGGATGCATCTACACACATTCAATCAAACAAGGTGATTTTCGATTGATTTCAAATGATTTTCCCAAAGTTTAACATAAAGGATTTTTCCAAGATTTTCAAAGAGTTGTTGATGAGATGATTTTGGTTTTTGACGTTTAAGGATGGAGAAAGTTTGATTTTGATCCTAGGATGTACCTAAAAGGAAACTTGTTTACTTAGACCTCGGTATTGAAAAACAAGCTTTTCTCTAAACAAGATGTTCAAACTATCTAAAGAGATTTGGGTATTGACAGTAATAGAATGAGTACAAACCAAGATTGTTTCTTGAAGACTTTCTATAAAAGTTAAAAAGTAGTCTTCGTCTAAATTCGTATAGCATTGAGAGACACTTTTGATGGGCTTTCAGACTAAGGGATTTTTCCTTTGGTTTCTTGATCTTGATCTTGCGTGAATTCATTGGAGACACATGTGTGGGGTCCAATTGTTTTTATTCTTTGCTTAATGACTTTGTTTTACCACAAACACTTATTGATTAGGTTTTCAAACTAGATGTCCAATGTCTCAACTTCTCATTTCACAAGGTGTATTATGTGAAACTTTGATGAAATTAAGGCAAGGGTTACCTATCATTTAACTTTAGTAGGAAAATTGAGACGTAAATCCAAGTGTTTAGAAACCTATAAGGATGAAATCCCAAGGGTAAGCAATAACACATGAATTAGGTCAATTGTATTTGCCTCCTAAAGGGTTTGAAATTTTGATGATGATGTTAAATGTTTGTTTTCAAATGTTTTCAAACAATCAAAGTGTTTTGTAACCAAGAACAAGCACAATCCTATGGATATGAAAGACATTATTTGTTGAGTCCCCACTTGGACAAGTCCAACTACACTTATCTTTAGCGAATGGTTAGATGTTTGACCCCACTTGCTCCCCTCCATGACACTGACTTATACAAGGCATCCAAGCATCAACACCCATGAAACTCCCTTGGAATTCTTTCCATTTCTACTAAAGACTATAAAAGTGTGGGGTAGCTTCAGAACGACTGTTCTTGCACCAACACATAGATCAAGGATTTTGGCAATTCTAAGACAAGGGTTTTAATTTAGAATTTCCATTTGTAGGAGTTGACCCTGCGTGGCGAGAGACCATTGCTTCCCTTCTCATTGGAGTCAACCGCGTGATACTGGTATTTACTCCAGTACCCACATTTATATCTCGATTGGAAATACTCTCGGGTTCAAAGTGTTACCGGTTGAGTCATTCCCTTGGGTGAGTAATTTTTCCCAAAGGCAGGTCCTCTAAGATAGACAAAAGTAAGCAAACATATTCATAATTTGATCAACCTTCATTTAGAAACAAAGGGAGAACATATGCAATAGGTTTACTCACACTCACAAAGTGTTTTGTTCAATTTTAAACCCAAAATGAAGTGTGGAGGTGATTACTTTATCTCAACCTAAGATCATCAAAGAGGCCTTTTGATTCTCAAGATCGCTGTGAAGTGCGAGAGAAGCACATACGTCCTTTTTGATAATGTTAGTTTAAGTAAGGAATCACAAAAAAAAAGTTGCACATGTTTGTTTTAAGTCCACAAAGCAATTGCGAGTTCTTTTTAAATTACCAAAAGACAAATGAGAGTTGTTTTGTTCACTTGTTAACTTCAAATGAAATCTAGTCAATTTGCCTAAAGTTCATTTTAACCCCTTTGCAATAAAAATTTGAAAGCTTTTCAAGTTTTCATTTTAAATCCCAAAACCAAAGATGAGTTAGCCTAAAACAGAAAATTAAGGCATATGACAGAATCTCCAAGAATTAAAAAAAACTTTTGAATTTCAAGTTTGATGCTGAATTTATCCCCAAGTTCCTTCGAAGATCTCTTGCAAGCTCCTTGTGCAATGAAATGCTCCTCAAATTTCCTTCATTTTCCTTCTTCATTTTCCTTTGTTTTCCTTTATACCTAATTCCATCACAAATAAAAGTTATGCATGTATCGCAAAATGATAAAAACATATACAAGATTTATCAATCATTGGAGGAATCCCTTTACAGAGAGGAGTAAAATAAAATTGAATTGACATTTATTATTGATTCAATGATAAATTTTAATAAACTTTTAATTTACACATGGGTTCCTTATGAAAAACTTGGATCGATGATAAATGTCAAGACACTTTTAATTTACACATAAACTCGAATCAATAATAAAATGTCAAGACACTTTCAATTTACATATAAACTTGAATCAATGGTAAAATGTCAAGACACTTTCAATTTATATATAAAATTGAATTAATGTTAAGATGTCAAGACACTTTCAATTTATATATAAACTTGGATCAATGTTAAGACACTTTCAATTTATATATAAACTTGAATCAATGTTAAGACACTTTTAGTTTATATCTGCTTTCATAAAAGAAAAGGGGATTTCAAAACTTTTAATTTATAGTAGAACAAATCGCACATTAAAGACCAACTCAAGCATATAAAGGAAAAATGAAAACAACTAATGATGATGATTTGAATAGTGCTTGATAGTAGACAAGGATACATTGCATATTTGTGAAAGACAAGCAGCTGAAAAGGGAGAGCTTGAAGAAAAATAAATGCCAAGTTAGTCAACTAAATCACAATTTTCTTCACCGAGTTATTTGAAGATTTGTCATTTAAATATTCAAAAGCCCTCCAGACAATGTGCTTTGAGTAGTCAAATATACCTCTGACAAACTTGATAATTACAAAAGACTTTTGTGGAAGACTAGGTGAAAACCAATGAAGAGCAAGTGACAATATTAATAATGCAATAAAGGAAAATTTGGAAGAAAATACATTACTAGCTTTGAATAGCTATCCCATCCGTAATCCACCAACCCCGAAACATGTAAGAACAAAAGGGATTTGAAACAAGGTAAACATTAATATGTTTAAGTCATGCCATACAGATACCCTACAAAACACACCAGTGGAAGGAGGCGGTATTAAATGTCAGTCACATCCGTGTTTCAACAATGAGTATTAGTAGGTAAGAAGTTTATCAAAGTCCCTAGTTTTTCTAAATAGCATGATCCTTGGTCCAAAGAGTAGATGCCTATGTCATTATTGCTCCAGCTCTCCGTAACAGTTTAAAGTAAATTCCCAATGAGAAAGTATTGAAACAACAATCCTTATGTTATAAATGTAAGGCTTAGCTAGAGAGAGAGAAAAAAAAATCACACACACACAAGACCATTGAAGTTCGAAAAGGAATAGAAACTACTATGAGAACCACGCTAAAGCAACTTGTAAGAATGATCTTCACCATAAGAAATCAGCATATATAGAAGCAAAGTAGATGAGACAAGATTTTGTGTTAGTGATTTTACCAGGGACTACACAAATCAAATTGATAACAATATCAAATTGTAAAATACCTTTTCTTATGAAGCTGCACATATTTTGATATTAACAATAGTGGAAATTTCTCGTACGACTATTAAAAAGTGTTGGTCTCTAGTGTGCATTTTATGGTCACCATTCTCTTAGAGTGAGGTGTGGCCAGTAGCTGGCAACAATTATCTCTCTCTCATTTGCTAATCAAAGACTTCTTCTTCTAGACATTGCGTGTTTGCGCAATGTAGTAGTTAGGGAATGAATGCTTGGCAATAATAGTCGACTGCCCACTTGTTTGAGCACAAATCCAGATGACACAAAGTCTTGGGAAAACATATCTTTATATTTTCTATTTGCAACATCTGAGTGACTCACCTATGTGTCAAACCATGCAAATCTCTGGGCAAGAGGAATTAGAAATTTTTTGTTTCTTGACCCATTTTCCTCTGGCTTAACTAAATACGCATTTTCAGGTAGATGATATTATGAAAATAAATCATTATTTTCAACTATTGAAAGCTAAATGGATAAACTTAAAATATTAGAATAATTGAAGCGTATTTATCACATAGAAGATAGAGATTATGTTAACCATGTAGTGGGTATGGTGTGATAATAGTCTACCTTAATGTCTTGCAATGCTTACGAGGGGTGATAAATAACACACATCATGCTTTATCTAGGATGGCTAAATTGTCTTTGATAGTACTGAGGTCGGACCTCATCCCTGTAGACAACACACATCATTTGCCAGCCTCAATACCTACTAAAGCAAAGGACATAAAAATGTGAGACGCTCTGTATTTGGTTGGCTGGTCCCTTGTGGTGTAATGAGTTCAACTTCAGCTGTGAGGAAACAATAAGTTCCCTAATAAAAGCAAACTTCCCACAGACCATAGATTGTGTATTGTAATATGTGGACTATCAGAATTAGTCAAATCAATGAACTATTGATAAAAGATTTGTAAAACTGCCCTCCTTCTAGTGCCATAATGAAGCACTATAAATCTGCAAACTCAAACCTTAAACACACATTAATAATGGGTTAGTTCATGTTATGCAAACTTTATAATGCTCCTATGAAATAACATGTCAATGCTCAAGAAATGCAAAAAATAACAAGGATTAAAAAACATATAAAAGCATTGCATATACCTATTCCATAGTGGATTGGTGTAACTTGTGCAAAGTGACCCTTTCCCAATCCTTGCTAAACTCAATGATAGATGTCTTGAAGATGGACAAAATTAGCTCTCAATTGAAGAGAGAAACTTTGCATGAAGGTTGTGGATGATTTGTTGAAGAATGAAGCCTTTCATTTATAGAATATTTTGATGAGAGAAATAGCCAAATTGATGAATGTGGGGAAAATATTTAGCCAATGGGATGGAGCCACTTGTCACCTTGTGAGTGGTTGAGGAATGTGCTCATAAATGAGATTGGTTGGCTTTTTCAAATTTCAAATTGTGCTTGTGGGATGGAGAAAAGGAGACTTTAATGCCAAGTGGGGGAGATGTATGAGGGAAGTTATTGCCATGTTGGAAGGGACAAGTCAACTTGCTTTCAAATTAAAACTTTGAGGAATATTCTCAAAAGATGCTTTGTTGAGGGAAAATGCTGATTTTAATAAATGAATTAAAATGCTTTATTGGTGCAAGTGGGAAAATATAGAGGATGTGATGGGTGATTAGATTAGATTGATCACGATTAGATTAGTTAAGATGATGTTAGATGCTTTTGACCCATTTGACTTAAATAATTTGATTTATTTAAATCAAAAGGGATGGAATATGCATTTGGGATTTAATTAAATAAAGTGTGGTTTATTTAATTAAAAGGGTGATGTGAGAACTAAATTAAACAAAGTTGATTTATTTAATTTAAATGGATAACCTTAGGATATTGAATTTAATGAATTTGATTTCCTGATGAATGGATGAATGTGAATTTGATTTATTTGATGATTTAATTTAGTGAGGTTGATTTATTTAATGAGCGGATGAGTATGAATTTAATTAAGTGCATAATGCTAATTTCATGTGTCTACATTTTTCCCCTCTTTGGAGCAATGTACTTGTTGCGTTGGTTCAAAGAATAAACTTGCCGCGGTCAAAATTCAATTTTATTTTTATTTTTTTCAGATGTCCTAGCGGAAAGAAGTACGCTAGTACAAAATTCAGAAGTCATAAAGAAAGAGATTAGGGAAAAACGATTTTAACCAAAAGAATAAATGAAAGTTGAGATTCGGGACATCTTTGATCCAATCAAGGAGGAAGAATAGTAAGATATCATCTATCAGATTGGGGTTGAAAATATCTTGGTTGAAAATATTAATTCAAATTATGATAATCATATATTTCAGTTTAACATTGTTGAACATCAAGATGGTAAAAATAATTTGCAAGAAAAGATGGAACAAGGAGATGAATAGATTGTCCTTTCAGAAGTTTTAGTAGAAAATCTTGATGATTCCAAAAATGAAGATAGAATGATTTTTTTGGACATCCCTAATTTGGAAGATTGGGGTCACGAGAATGAAGGCATTGAGGTTGTTTTAACAATCTAATGGGAAAGGTGGATGAACATGTTTATTGCAAACCAAGTTCTGTGGAGGTAATCTGCTCATGTTTAGTTGCTTACATTTATGATTTCTCACATCAATGTGCAAAAGAGTATGGTAACATAGAAGAATTTAAATGGGCAGCAAATCATTTGTTGATTAAGATTATGCAAGTTCTAATTTTCCTTTTTGGACATCAGAGATCTCTATTTACCAATTCACTACTTCTAAATCAGAAAAAGGGAGTTTTCAAATATATGCTTATAGGTTCATCTTTAGAGTGGATGATCCAAAATGTCATTGGTTGCAAACACTCTAAATTTGTCATATGTTTTGATTTGGTAATATGCTACTCTCAGTCATCCATTTGCAGGAAGCATGTGAACTACAAGATCTTTCCTTACAATTTGATTTTGCAGCTCATGGAGAATTGGGTGACTAATTTTGATTTCATTGGTGATGATAATATTTTGACTTCCAATAAGGGTTGAGAAGATGCTTTGGAAAATTTTGATAGATATATTGATGTATGTCAACAACAAGAGTCTTCTAATAAGGAACATTTTGAGGAGATTGGCATCACACTCTTCACTCACATTGTTGGTGTACAGATCATGCTCAAAGGGATTTCTCAAGAGTGGGAAGAAGATAAAAAGGTAACTAATTCTCTACATGAAGTTAATATTTCAGCCTTCTCACATGGATCTACTATAGTCTGTAGTGCTACAAGAAAGAGAATTAATTGGATCTCAATGCAAAGATGGGAATTTGAGGAACTTGATTACATGAATTTTGAAGTTTCAAAGGATAGATTTGTAATGTATGATAAAGGTCTAAAATTGGTATTTCTTTGAACACACTCAAACATTAATCAACTCTTGATAGTCATGTGAAGGATTACTTTGGATGGAGGATTGTTTTGTTTGGTAATATATGAGTTTGATGAGCTACAAAAATGGGCATCTCAAAAGATGGTGATACAAGACTTTTTCAGAATGATTGTTTCTTGGAATTATCTAGTCTTCCATAGAGGTCAAAGTATTTTTCCCATATTAAATTTTTTTGATGATGCATTTATCTCTAACATTTTAAATAGATTTGTGAAGGAAGTCAAGTATAAGTCAATGAATAACTCCCAAGAGTTCATCATCTTCCTACAAAATGAGTTGTTGTTTATATTTTTGGTACTTAGAGTACCATGGAATTATTATTGTTGTTATATGGTTAGTCTATTGCTGAATTTTGGATCCTATAGACCAACCCAAGAGGCTGAAAAGGAATTCTCTTAGATTGAGGTAATGTTTGGGTCTTTGGTTGTGCATTTTCATGATATGAATCTCAACAATGTAGAAGTGAATGGAAGAAAATTTTCAAAGGGATGCATTTTTTGTGGTAGAAGATACAATGTCTGTTATAAAAATCTTGTTAGCAGAAAAAATCAGATTCATAGCATTATCAATTGTATCAGAAGTCTCAAGTACAAGTTGCTTATTGACAATGCATTTCTTGCTAGAGAATTTAGGAACTATTTATCATGTAGAGAGAGCTTGTTTTGGAAGTTTTTCATGGTGGAGACATTCAAGAAAATAATTAAATCACTTGATTTAGTAGAAGATTCAATAAGATTCTTTTCTACTAACATTTTCAATATTTCACTAAGTGATCAGTGTATGCTAACTAGAGGACTCAAGGAGTTCATAGATTACCATCATAAGGGCTTGTGGTTTGCATTAGCAATGTTCAATTTTTGGTGGACTATTTGCTGATATTATATGAAGATTATTGTTGTTACTCATATATACAATTTTTGTTCTAGAGAAGGTCCCGAAGTTGCATTTAACAACCTCCAAATTGAGGCAGAGTATAGAACAATTAGTGTTGTTTTCAGTAGGGCCTATATCTACATCACAAAGGTAAAAAGGGTACTAATTGCTTCTCAATTGTGTATTTTATATTGTAATGGATGTTTTTACTATCATATTAGTCCTATGGGACATAAAATTCATATTTATGACAGGATAAGAAGTTTTTGATATTTCTGGTACAAACTACCTAGTGCTAGTGCATACATACAATGGAAACAAAACAAACTTTTAATTGAAAATAATGTCTTTAAAAAATGGTGGTGTAAATGTTGTTGTTACATGATGCTACTTGTGGTCGCTCTATAGATATTTTCTTGTTATAGATCAGCTAATGGAGTTGAAGGTAACATCCCTCGAGTTGAGGTAAAGTTTGGGCTTACTAGTGTACAATTCAACTATGTATATTTCAATGTTTTGAAAATAGAAGTGGTTGTTTTTTCTCAAAGATAATTTTTGTTATAGAGGATACAATGAATGTTTTAATGGTCCTAATCACAAAAACCAGATCTATATCATTGGGAGAGGTTGCAAGAGTTTCAGGTTTGATTCATCACATGCTAGTGCTTATATATAGTGGGAGGCATTTGGTGAGTTTGTAGAATTTCTTTCTGAAGATGTGGTTTAGATTTGGAATTGGAGTGAATGTATAAAATATTTGCATGGATATTCCTATTTTTTTTATAGCATTGTCACACAATAATCTAAGTTTTCAAGTTTGTAAAATGTCCCTAGGCAGAAGATGCAACACCTCACAGGTACACAATCAAGGTTTGTGATGTAGTTTGAATTGTTTTATCATTTTGGAATAAGGATTTTTGAGCATTATATGGTTTTAATTTCTTGAGGACAAGAAATTTTTGAAGGTAGGACTTGTCATGTCCCTTTTTCCAAAAATAACACTCACTAAAAATAGCAAGTTTCCACTATCCAAAAATGGTAAGTCAGGGGTTGTCGAATACATTGAAAAATATTATTTATTTAATATTTATATTCTCCTAGTGAAATATTTATCTTTTGGACAAATAAATATTAATTATTTAGTGGTGCCAACACAGGTGGATCATGAGTTTTCGAAAAAGGCACTTTAACCTCATGTAAATGCCTAAAAAAATGCATTTTGAGTTGTCAAAAGATGCCTTGTAAGTGGTATAATAAGAAAGGCTAAGCTTGGAGGTGTTATAATGCACTTTATGACTTTGGTAAGTGCCTAAATTTTGGGAGGAATATTTGGACGTGAATCCAATGTTTGGTAGAAGCTTCATGAAGAAAGCAACAAATATAAAATGGATTGAGAGTCAAAGACAGTGGTTTTGAGGGTCTCTGGTTGCAATTTCATCTAGAGATTGCCATTATGTTGAATGCTCTTCAATTGGGTAATTTATCTTCAATTTATTTGTTGAGCTTGTTCTAGTTTGATTGTGTTTTGGATTTCAATTTGGGTAGCTATCGTATGCAAAAAATATATTTGTATTAGAGGCATTTCTCTCAGGTATTTTTCTACCCAAATAAGTGGTTATTCAATTTAGTGTATTTTGGTGCTTGTTTCGATATACCCAATTTGTAGGGGATTGCTATTGAAGAAGTGAGTTGTGGATTCAGTTTTTGGTTTGGTTGTAGGTTGCAGCAGACATCTCTATATGCATCGTTCTCCATCATATATATTGCAGCTCATATCACTATATTTTATTTTTGTGTGTGGTGAGAGTTTGATAGCAGTTTGGTGCTTGCTCAATTTCCACTTTCAGGAGTTTCCATTGTAATTTGCTGCAGTTGTATCTAATTTCTATTATCTTTTGTTTGTGACAGAAATATGATAGAATTCCCACGATATTTTTAGTAATACAACATCATATTACAGTTGCATAGTTTTTTTATTCACATTTGCACACTTTGGTGAAGTTTAATTCATACCATATTTCACTATTTGATGCAAATTGCAAATCTAAATGAGATATTAATTTATTGAAAATATGATTTAATTTCCAGCAAGGGATATTTTATTACAAATCTGATTTAATTTACAGCAAGGGACATCACACAAAATACACACATCGCGATAGAGTGCCATGAGAGTCCTTATGATAAAGAGTTGCTACCAAGATGCAATGAATTTGTGCGGTACGTGTTTTAGACTTTAGGTACGATGTAGGATTATGATGGATGATGGTAGGTGTGGATGGACTATTTGGTGTTTTGTATGTAGAAATTTTTGTTTTCCAAACTTGGGATGATGGATGGTGGAGTTTGGAATTTTGATTGGGATAGTCTTTGTAACCAAGATTTTTATATTTCTTGCTTAATGACCATTTTGAAGGAGGTGGAAATTTATTATATAAGGGAGACCTATTTTCTTGCGGCTTCACATTTTGATTGAATTTTCCTTTTGAACTATTTTCTTTGCTTGATCCATTGTTCTTTAGGATCTATTTTAATTTCATTTGTCCACTCGGATTTTTTATTTATTTAATGGCCTTTGAAATTTGATTTTGAACTTTAGATTTGTAACAATTTTCTTTTTGTCAGTTCCAAATGGAAGGTTTATTCATGTTGGAATGGTGGTTTATGGTGTGGATGGAAGGAGTGTTGGGAGCAACCTTATGACAAGGATTATTCATGGACCCTATTTTAATGTTTGTATCAGATAAAATTTCCTCCAATATCAAGGAGGTACCACTAACATGATCATTATATTTTTTGAGTGAGGAATAGCCAAGCCATTGATGTCTAGGATTTTCCTGAAACTGTGGTAGTTCTAAAATTCCTTGCTCATGTATGCCTAGTCCTTTTCCTTGATACTACATGCTCTAATAGATTTTGTTTGCGATGGGGTATTTTTTGTTTTGAAAACAAGATGCTAACCTGTCATTGTGTATGTGGACATTATTACTTGGAATATTCTCATCTGAAAGAAAGCATGCTCTGATAAAGAAAGATGATCCTAGTTGATAAGATGTTGTCGCTTCATTGGTATGGGGTATAGCTTTTTGATTAATATCTTTGTTTGATTTTGTGAGATGTTAGATTCATATGATTCTATTGGTGTTTCCAAGTCGATGTCAAAACCATCTTTATGATCATTGTTAGAGAGTCCACTGAATTCAGCTATAGCTTCAACATTTTCAAATATGTCTAGAGTAGGAGACTCTTGTTGTAGACGAAGATTATCCGTGTGTCCCATGGAGGCAAGTGTCTCATTTTGGGAAATGGGTGTGCTCAAAGTATGGGTAAGATCAACTTCACATGTTTGATCATGAATGTCATAAAGGTTGATAAGTGAAACGTTTTGGATTTCTTGATGAGTGGTAGTGTCTTGGTCAAAGATAGGTTTGTCTTGGACAACATGATTGGGAATGGGATCTTGATGAAGGATAGGTGTATTTTGGATGATATGATTATCTAGAAGGGCTTCTTGGATGGACTTAAGGATGGGGTTATTGGATGGACTACTTTGATCTTGACATGAAGGTGAAGTTATGATGTCATGCTCTGGACTTTCTTTTCAACATGTATCCTCAAGTTTATTAAATAGAATGTGACTTTCGAGACCATGACGAGATGTATTTTCATGACTAAATGTATGTTAGGATGGAGTAACTTGGAAAGTATTAGTGGAAGGTTGATTAGTATAGGATGTAGAGCCTTGGTATGGATTAATGAATGGTGGACTAGGAGAGGACAAAGATGCTTGGAATGGACTAGTGGAAGGTTGGTTTCCCTTGTCAATGTTAGGATAATGGTTATTAATTGATGTTTGTTGTTGATTAATGTCATGGATTGTGCTAAGGGACTCTTGATACTGAGGGTAGATGGATGGAGGACTAGAGCTTGTGGGTTGTTGGTAAGAGGGATAGATGGATGGCTAACTATGGGTTGTGAGTGCTTGCTATTTGGATTCAAGGTATTGTCTATTGAAGTCTATAGCTTGTTGAGCTTGACCATTGTGGAGTAATTAGTATTCAACTTGAATACCAATCATAAGAGATTCCAATGGAATGGAAGGTATGCACATATGCTATTTTTATTTTTTTGGATATAAGAGTGCAAGATGATCATGCAAGGATGATAATGACTAAAGGATGAGATTAAATGAGACTAATGGATGCAAAGGATACCAAAGGTAGATCAAGATAGTGGAGACTAAATGATGTTAAGTGACTGATTAAAGGTAGTGATGCAAGTAAGGCTAAGGTGAAAATTTTGAGGGGGTGAAACATGGTTGACTTTAGATGACTCCTTTTAGACTCATTGACCACTTAGAACACAAAAATAGGGGGAAGGTAAAATGAGGCAATGAAAAAAGTGACCCAACAAAGCAAAGAGAAAGAGGGTCCCCATTCTAAATGGGGCCTGCATGTTATAGGCACAACAATAATAAGTTCTTAGATCCTATAGGAGTGTTAGCATTTTGACCTAGATTATTTGACATGGATGATCCACCTTACTTTTTGAAAAAATTGCTTATGGTCTTGATTGATTATGGATATTAGTGTTGATATTAGACAATGTGCTATGATGTTAGATATATCTCCTTTTATGCTATCTAGTATTTCTTGCAATTTTTCAATATCCACCTTCATATTATTGGTTTCTTCATTCTTGTGTGTGGTATCCTCTCTTCAAATAATGTATTATCTTTATCATGAGTCCTAAGAGTGTATTATTTTTACCTCTTCTGAAAGATCATGTTATGTTGTAGAAAAATAGTTTTACAATAAAAGACACAAAATAAATCAAATTAATCTTTAAAAAAATTGTAACTTACTAGGGCCTAGAACTCACTTTATAAAAAAAAAACTCCAAGAAATCAACTAATTTGGAGCCTTGGGAGAAAATTTGGTGGAAACCCTAATTTAATAATAAATTCCTTAATTAGCCGATAGGATATTATAGGTGGGAATTCCACTGAAAAAGTCTTACTGTTTGATGCCAGAAAATTTTTCAGGCCTCTCATTGCTGGATTGGCAGTTGGTAGCTAGAGGTAGTGGTTGGCATTGAATGTAGCACGATCTAACAATATTTAAGAAACTGCAGAAGAATTAATGGAGGTGTTAGAAAGGAAAGACGAATCAGAGGAGATGGTTTTCATTTGTGTTATTTAATTTTTTCTCTTGTGGTAGGTAGGGCTTTCTAAAAGTTTTTTTGTTGCAGATGATGGCCTCTGTGGCTTTTGTTGCTGAGGCTGAGGCATCATTGCCCACCTCTTCTCTGAGAACAAGCGTTGATTTTGTGATGAGGGTGCCCTTTGTAATAGCTGGCATTGTTGGATCTCTCATGATCAGGCAACCAGTATTTTTGTTTTAAAAGGTTGCAAAAATCTTGTTTTGAGCTCAACAATCTTGTCCTCGAGCCCTTTCACTACATGTGCGCCCAGAATATTCTGGGTTACACTACAATCCATTCAAAATACTGTTTGGTTCTAGTGACGAGAGTAGCGTGGGGGGAGGCGTCACGCAGGTCATCAGATTCCTAAGTGGCGTACCCGACGAAATCCCTATTTGGGCATGACATGGACGAGTTTGGAGCAGCTACTAGTGCCGCTCGCATTCTCAAGGTGCGTCTGATGCTGAAACCATTCTAGGACGATGAGGGAACCACCGCATAGCAATCCAATGTCCTACATGAATTCGTGTTGTTGGTGTTTTGCTTCTGTTTCAGGTGACAGTGTCATTTTGGTTTATAGGTGGAGAATCTGCAGCACTACCACCGGGTTGCTTTTCTAAAATCTTTTTCTACCCAGTAACTTTCAAGGAGTTTCCCATCCCCCTATGGATGAACATACTTTCATAGGCCTACAAATCGTTACTCAGATGGACACCCTGTCATCGATTTGGTGGGTAAACAAGCAAGTCAAACTCCTCCTGTGATTTACTGTTCTGGGTGTGTGAAGACTGGAGTTTGCAATATTTCTGAATAGGGGCTTCCATGCTGGGCATCAACCCCACTATGTTGGATCTTCCATGGCACTTGAAATCTAAGGAGTAGTCCCATAGGTTGCCCATTTGGGCATGGCTTGGTGGCAGGGCTTCGCTGCCCTAATTTTTTCTCTTTTTTCTTACACTTTTGTTTTTCTTTAGTTATAAATTTCTATTTTTTTCTATTCATACATGTATATTATTACATAGTCCAAAACAAATATATACAGTTCTTTTCTTCTCTCTTTGGTTTGATTTTTATAAATAAAATATAACAAAAATCCTCATTTTATCAAAGCATTTTACTAAGTGTGTAGACTTTTAAACAATAGCATACACAGAGTGCTGAAGATGTAAGGAATGTATAATTTTTAGAACCAAATTTGTTGGACAACACTTCCGTAATTTTATTTGTTCTACAATGTATAGGCTGGAGTGAATTCCACTAAATTTCTGAACTTCTGTGTATGGATTATAGATTTTTATATTCTTTCATTTGTTGTTGTCCTACATTTATTTTTTCTTGTATTTTTCTAGGATATCTGCCCCATAATGGGTAACTGTTCTTCTTGTATATTGAGAGCAATCTCTTTGGATTACAGGTCACTTTTCTTATTATGGGAACAAAACCCTTGAAGTTTGCATAATCTTATAATGCATGCACATCTTTGCTTCCTCTTCATAAATTGTAGTTTGTTCGAACTTGGAACAAAATGTATGACAACCATGTAGATATGTTTTAGAGTGGCATTCAGCAGCATAACATTATACCATGCCATGATTTGCATTAGAGTGACCAATGAGCATAAGTAGCATTCATGACCATGGGTTGACTGGATTTGAAATAAAATGCATAGAAGAATGATTATACTTGAGAAGATTTAAAAAATGCATGGAAATATTTTAATGAATTGAAATAGTTTCAGTAGAAGTCTACAAAATGCATTTTTTTTCTTCCTGAAATGAAAATTTGCACTTGTAAGAAGCATTTAGGTGATAATTTTTTAGAATTATTAAAGGTGGTCCATGGAATTTGGAAAAAATGCAAGACAAAACAGGAATGAAATAGCAATCTGTGATCCATTCCCATGGATTATAGTAGCCATGTTTATATAAATTTGGATTGTTAGATGAATCTATGCTGGCATGACGATTTATTAAAAAGAGAGGATCAGCTTAGCCCTTTAAAAGTTGTTATAAAAGCTTGGTCATTGCTGTAAATTTAAATTTGTTATGTTCTGTTAGAATTTATGTTGCACTGACTATTTTGTTAATTTTACTTGTCGACTTGTGGGTAGTTGCTAGGAATTGTTGTAAGTGATCACCAACAGTTGTGGTCTATCTAGCAACTGTTGAACACATTAAATACAATTGTTGTAGTCAAGGAAGGCAGTCCAATTTGTACATTGTCCTCTCTGTGTGACATGATTGTATCAAACACAAATAAAGCAATTACTATTATTTGTTTGCTAACAATTGGTATGTGCTGTTATGTTATATTTATATAATGCAATTGGCAGTGCATTAATATAGCAGTAAACAAGCACTACTTCTGATGCCAGAAAGAGGAAGCACAAAGAAACATAATATATACTGTATATGGATCTTTGATCTTGGACCTTCTTGAACCTTGCTTTAAAGGTAAGAACGAGTGATGTGCTGAGATTTGTAAAACTAAGAAAGCCATTGAACTACATACCAACTATATAAAAATTTGTGCAAGCAAAGTTGATTAGTTGAATGCAATCATTTACCAGGAATTGTTGGTTTATTTGGGAATAAATGATTAGACTCGTGTTTATTTAACAAAAAAATGAATGACACAGAGATGTGGGATGCTACACTCTTGGTTGTGCCTTACAATAGTATAGTGTGCCCCCAAAATGCAATGAGTAAAAGAAAAGCATGACCATGAGATTTCACTATGTCTCCCTTCCTCTCTTGTTGAGTTTTATAGTAGTTCATTGAGACTGGTTACAAATTCTGTTTGATGCCTGCTATGCCCTTTACAGTTTCTCATGGCTTTCTATTAACAATTCAACACCTATTTTGTCTGTACAAAGAGATTTTACTGATTGGATTCTTGTAGGAGAAGGATCTTTTGTTCTATGCGAGATACTGTGCAGAGCATGGGATTATTTATATAGGGGTCTATCTATTAACTTTCTGGTCCTTGGAACATCTCAAGGGGCACTTTAGAAAAAGGTGAATGCCATAAACAAATTAACAAGACCATAGTTAGATATTATCTGTGAGCTATTTAAACTTATATTTTGAACCAAGTGAATTTTATATAATTTTGAAAGTACATTATATCCACCCTTTACCTGGTTTTCATGCTTCTATTCAAAAGTGGTTGACCAATGTAGAAAAATCTAGCAATCTCTGTCATCATCTTGCTAATACAACAGCCCCTACAAATAATTCAAAGCCACCAAGAGACAAAACAAAATGTTCTCCACAACTGTGATAAGTGATAGTTGAAAAAGTGCATCTAAGAGGGAGCCTGCAAATTACAAAACTACTGGAAGCGACATGTGCAGGGGAATTCAAGTGATTATTATTTTGCTATTGTTCAATGTTTTCACTACCATCCAAACCTTGCAATTAAGATTTTATCAGAACCTTACTACTTTGCAACACCTACATATAATAATATATAGCCAATGTAATATAGTGCCACATAATATTCAATGTATCAGGTGTTCAAAAGATTTTTAAACGTTCTTTCATGTTTTGACAACTGTTTGAAAACTATCCTGCATGAACGATCCTTGTCGACGTCTTTTTTCTATCTCTCATGTCTGCTAATAATAATCCTTCTATTCTTAATAGAATTTGTGGCTTTTAATTCCAGCTTGCACTAACTTATCATCGGTCATGAATTTGAGATTCCATATAATTTTTAATTTGAAAACAATGCCTAATTTTTTATATAACAACAAATGTTATGTTTGATATCATATACAGCTCACAAAAAAGGACTTGAATATAGTCGAGCGAAGTATGGAGAACCAAAATATTCATTACCTTGTAATGAACAAAGAAAGCTCTTGCAATTTCTATTGTGGTTAAAAAATATATCGCTGAAATATTCATTTTCTTCATATTTTTGGTGGTAGTTAACAAAAGAAAATATTGCCAATCAAAAAGAAAGTGAAAAATTACATAGAAAAATTAAAATAGCTTATTTGACCACAATTCATCATGTTGTGCATATTCTCTTCTCTTAATCATTTCTTTCCACTCCTAAGTGTTTGGGCTAGAATTTGTCATGATTTGCATCTTTATGTTTGTCTGGATCAAGCTACAGTTTATAGTTGGCTTATGCAAGTCTGGTAATTTTATTTAACATATTACAATGGTTCAAATTAATATAGCTTAAACTATGTAATTAACGATAAATTTGATTTAATAAAAATAATTGAGTTATAAATATGGATTATTAAAATTATAAGGGGCTCAATTTAATATTAATAACAATATTACAATTTAATATTAGTTATAAAAATAATTGGATTATATAAACATTTACATTTTTGTTTATATATTAGATTACAATATTGTAAAGGAAAATACATTTAAACTAAAAGTCAATTTTTGATTAAATTGTCATTAGTAGAAAAAATAGCTTGTCAATATTATCCAAATAATTGGATTATATAAATGTTGACATCTTTGTTTTATATATTAGACTATAATATGGTAAAGAAAAATGCACTTAAATTAAAAGTTAGTTTTTGATTAAATTGTCATTAGTAAAAAAAATTCACTTATCGACATTATCCAAAGGTTGAATGTAACTCAATCACACCTTTAAAAAAATTTAATCTTTAAAACTAACATTATAAAGATAATAGTCTTCCATATCTTATCTTCCTCTTTTAAAGACTACATATTTCATCTAGAAGGAATGCCTCTCACTAGGTACTTGAGAATGACAATGACTTTAGGCTCCACTGAAGATCGAGATCAACTTGGATGCATTAAAATTGCTTCATTTTATTTTGCATGTTAGAACTTAGCCTGTAGTGTGGTAATAGTTTTGTTCTTGAAAAGGAAAATAAACAATCCTTTTCAAAATGAAAGGAAGAGTAAAATCTCTTTTACAGAAATCTTGGGTTAATAAATAAATAACATCAATATTCAAAATCTACCTTTGGACATCATTTTTTTTTAACTGATACACTCTTGTATGTTTTCCTTATTGTGAGTAGTATATATTATGCATTGTTGAGTAGCTAAAATGTTATTGATTTCCCTCACATCTGTCCTTGTTATTGTCTAAGCATCAATCCCACTTTTACAAATTTCTCTTTTGCACATACATATCAGTCAAGGACATCGACATCAACAACGACTTAAGTATACTCAACTTCTTATGGTAATTCATACATTGGGAATTTTTTTTTCTAATAATAGTAGTACTATAATTTAAATACGTAGAAATCATTATACAACTCAAAAAAAAAATAGTGCTTAAAATATGTCTAATTTTCCTCTTACATAATTATGCATTTCAGCTATTTACATTTTTTTGCCATAATTTGACACCTAATCAACACATCTAACCATTCCATTGCTTTTGTTATGTAGGTCTTATTTTTTTCTTCATTTGATAACCCCGTTTTGATTTAGAGAGACTATTCCACAGTTAACCCATCTTCTATTTCAAAATTTGTCACACATGTTTCATAAAAAATAGAACCTAGGTATCCTGGGTAATTCACACAAGGTAACCCAACTCACATTGCACTGCATTTTCATGTTCTTCCTGAGAATTGAAACAAGGCCTCTGGAATTGGAGCTGGGAAGACTTCTAGAAAGTGAAACCCACCTTACCACTAAACCACATTTCTCAATTTCTTACATCCATGGAAAATACCTTTGTAGTTTGTTAGGAGCTACTTGTCTTAAAGGCAATACTTGATGAATTTGAACGTCGTCTTAGTTTGAAAATTCTTCCTCTTTGCTACTATCTTCATACCCCATGAGATTTTCCTACCATGAAAGAAATAAAAATATATCATATTTATATTTATAAAAAATTGTGGGAAACTAAATCTATACACTTACAAAACCAAATGAAATCTATACACCTACAAAACTAGAAATGTGCATATACATGCAACAACTACCACAAGCACCACCATAATAAATGCATACCAAATTCATTGTAAAATTAGTAGCAAACTTCAAGGAAATCTTGCACTTATGAGGGTTAAATAGCACAAAAATGACTATAATTTCTTGCTCCCCAAGATGAGCTCTTCCTATACTCGATACCCTCAATGATACGAGCTTTGTGTCCTTCATGCTTTATGCATTTTAGCATAACGGCCACCATTTTGTAGGGCACATTTATAGTATGTACTTTGTAAAATTGTGGTTTTATGAAGTTTAGATCTTCTTCCTCAATCTATTAAATAAAAAGTGAAGATGTATTTATATTTTTTGCGTACTTTGTAAAACTATGGTTTTATGAAGTAATCTATTAAATAAAAAGTGCAGATGTATTTATATCTTTTACTCAAGAGATTGGTTATGTTTCATGTGTCATAAAATAGTTTTTGTATTATAAAAATATTTTCCCACAAAATGTAGTTTTCCATTATATTACATTTGGTGACAATGTATACCATTAACTAGCAACAACTGTACTTAATCCAATCGACCTTTCGTTGTACAAAAAATATTATGTTGTGAAACTATTTAACATAGCATACCAATTTAAATAAAGTTCCATTTGTTCATTTTCAAATCTTCTCGCACCCCATCATCAACTGACTTTTGCTATAAATAGTTATTCTTAAGAAAAGAAATTTACATTTTATTGCGATTTTTACCCCTACCCTTCAATATATTGCGAGAGTATACCCTGCTATCGACGTAACCATTGCACCTTGTTGAGGTGCAAGTGCTAGTTCTACACTAAATGGCCTCTAATTTAGATTGTATTATGATAAATATATTCTTGATAACCACTCTAGAGATTAGAAAAAATATTCATTGGTTTTCAACTTTGGGATTGAATTAAGTGGAAACCCTAATGCAACTTGAATTATGTAATAAATTCTTGAATTTTAATCCAGTTTCCATAAGATTTATATTGTAGTATCTTTAGTATGATCTTCAATAAAAAAAATTTAAAAAAAGAAAAAGAATCTCCAAAATTAGAGAGATAAGTGCTTCCCAAAATTACCTCCAAAATAAAGAAAATGTGTCTTTCATTCATGATACCAAGATCATAATTTGATACCACAAGTGTAATGAAATAACTTGCACAATAGAGCAATATAATATTAAATATGCTACACATAATTGATATTAATATTCCACTTGAAGGGGTACCTACCTCCAATAGTCTTTAATTAGAAATATTACTCAATATGATCATAACAATTGGCTAATAGCTCATATATATACCTAATTATGAGTTGGCTATCACCTAGACTGACTTAGATACTTAAATATAACTCTTGGAAGAACTTGAATGCATATATATGATTATAATAATGATGATATAACTCATTTAAGAGTTAAGGTAGCCACAAGATGACTACTCGTAACCTAATATGGACTATATGATTAGTGGTGTATCATAAAAGGGCTAAGTAGATTTTTGAAGAGATGAATAAAATTTACAATGACTATTAACCTATGAGAAAAGTATATAATCCTATTTTATAGATAATAGGTAGACACTTGAATAAAACTTGCAACTGTGCAAACGCTTACATAGTTGTATGGAAAGTCCACAAACCCACCAAAATAAAATACCGTTAAACATTCAAAGGATTTGGGAAAGTGTGTAAGAATTGTAGAACTACATAAGAAATTTGAAAATCTGCTTAAAGGAAACTTTTACTTGTGTCTTGGAAAAATGTCTTTTCATGATAACGCACTTCTCTTTGAGACTATCTAAACACTTTGAGGTTTGTACAATGTGAATTTTTACACAATGTACCCTCCATTGAGATTCAATCGTAGAACTCAACATGGGAAACTACCAATTAGGAAAGGACATGGGCATCATATGTATTAAACAGAGTTTAAAAATCTATGACAAAAGCCCATATTTTAAAAAATTAAGGGAAATCCTTGTGCACTCAAAATGAAGGGAACAGAAGAAAGTTTATAAAGATTAAAGAAATAAAAAGAGAGAGAAGGGACATCTATTGAAGGAATGCAACATTTGGTTGATGATCTACTAGAGATGTTAAATTTGTGGCTAAAATGATACATGAGTAGGTGGTTAGAGGCTAAAAATTCATTTACTGATGTATCCAATGTTTTTAATTTGAGCATTATAGTGTAATGTTAAGCTTCTCATGCCATTCTGTATGCTATAAATTGTCAGGAAAAGGAAAAGGTAAAGGCAAAAGATGTAGTTCAGGTCATGGTAGAAAATTGCAAAGAAGATGCCCAAGATAATGATTTTGATAATTTAATAGAGGAGGAGAGGAACTACAAAGAACAAATGAATCTTATTCCTCTATTGACTGGAGGAAAGCTAATCTTATCAAAGGGGATAAACTGGTTAATTTCTTTGTGGAAAAATGGTCTCAGTCGAATACTTGCAGATCAAATGGGTCTATGAAAGACAGTGCAAACTATTGGTGTACTTTCTCACTTGAAGGGAAAGGACATGCATGGTCCTTTCCTAGTATTGCTCCCCTCACTACTCTATCAAATTGGGTGAATGAAATTACTAGCTATGAGTTTGACTATTTGGATGTTTTGACCTTTTCAGAGTTTTCATGTTCATTGTCTTGACTGGTTAATAAATTTAAGCAAAACTTATTTTCAGATTTGTTCCAAGCGTGAATGCTCTCCTATATCATGGATCAAAAATTGAGCATGATGAGTTGAGGAGGAAGTATAGGTCAGGAGAAGTTGGTCTAGATTTTCTGGTTATTGTCACATCCTATGAGGTTGCTATGAATGATGTAAAGGCACTTGCTCGCTACAAGTGGAAATATCTAGTTGTCGACGAGGTTTGTTTCTTACAAATTCAAGAACATATGTTTTGGATTCAATTTTATGAATTTAGTTATCTCATTAAGTTGGCTTTTTGCTACAGGGGCACTGATTGAAAAACTTTAAATGAAAAATGCTGAGAAAATTGAATCATTTAGATGTTGATAATAAGGTTCTTTTGACTGGAACTCCTCTATAGAATAATTTGGCAGAACTTTTGTCCTTACTGAATTTCATTTTTCCTGATGTATTCACTTCACGTCAGGTATTTGAATCTTGGTAAATCTCTCTTATGCTTGATCTGTAGTTATCCGATTATATAATTCAGAGTAAATTTTTTTATGTCCAATCAATGCATGCATGTTTTAGATTCAACAATTACATTAAACTTTTTTCTATTGTTTTCAATGTTTTTGTTGATTCGCTTGCTATAAAGGTTGGAAAGATAAAGGTTTTGAACTCATGATCAAGTTCAGTACTAAAAGCTTTCCAATCTACCTTAACTTGAGTACTCTGGGATATGATCCTCTTACTGTAAAATGCATAGTTGGCAGACTCGCAGAAAACTCGCCGAGTTTTCAAAAACTTACCAAGTTTTCAAAACTTGCCAAGTTTTCTAAAACTCGCGATTTTTTTAAGGTTTAACTCGCGATTTTTTTCTCAGGACGATTATTTCAGAGTTTTTGCTGAGTTTTAAAAAACTCTCCAATTTTTCCCTTGGTGATTTTTTTGTTGGGGCGAGTTTTCCAACTATGGTAAAATGTTCTTCATCAGATGTATAGATATATGTATATGCCAACTATGCCAAGGGTTAAATGATGCCATGTTTTCCCCACACTCTCAAAGCACATGATTTCATTGATGAAATGAAGCTAAGGTGTGGAATATGGTTCCTAACACTAATCTAGTGACCGAGATAGTGTAAATTTTCTTTTACAATCTTTACTGTTACAGAAATAGAAACACATACACATACATAAAGAGATAATAAACATGCATAAAGATTTACAATAATGAACACAAGATATATTGTGTCCACTCTTTTGGGTGAAAATCCCCACACTCCAAAACCATAGTACTTTTTATTCTAGTAAACAATTTCTGACAATACAATATCAACACTTAGCTTCTTCAATAGGATTTTACAACTAACAACCCACAATCTAGATTAACTCCGACACTTCACCTACAGAACAAAAACCTTTTGTAATACTCTCCAAGACTACCTTTTATAGAGAAATACAACTCAAGAGGAAGCTTCTAGATGAAGTTACAAGATGGGGTCGTGCAAAGAATTTGGCCCTATTTGTTGGCCACCAAAAAGCATTCAAATGACACTTGTACATCACCAAATGACTCTCCATTCAAACCTCCTAAGTTGGGCACTCAAAATTTACTATTTGGAGCTATGACAGATGCTCTTACACATCTTATAGTTGTCATAACTTACAACACTTACAGCTGTAAGAGAATCCATCGTAAATGACTATGATTAGCTTATTCTCTTACAACTCATCATAACCCAATTTGGGCACCCACCTACCCCATGCAAAAGGTATCTCTTAAAACTTGTCTATTCTGTCATAAAATCTGTCATGGGTTGACACTTGTTATGATCCTCAAAGTGGGATGCCTACCTCCACATGTGCAACATATGTGTCATACAGTCATTGCCAAGTAGGATTCCACCAAACCTGTAGGTCCCACTAGATGACTAGACATTTGTAGGAAATAAATAAATTAAAATAAGAAATAAATATACCAAAATCAATGTTAGGATTTGCAAAGGTTGAGACATCTTAATCCCAACAATTGTTGTAGTAAATTTATTTTATTTACAATTTTAGGCAAAATGTTGGTTTTGTCATTAAGGGGAACAATGCAAGTTCCAAAATTATTTAATTTAGGAATTTGTTAAGACTAATTTTAGTATTTTTCTATTGTATGTATGCATACTCTTGCTATCAGAAGTGGAGGATTTTTTACAAGTTTTGTAGAATTTTTTTTTCAGCTAGAAGGATTTCTTTCAGTTACAATTTTCCTCTAAGAGAAGTAGACAAGTATTTATGTAATTGAAAAATATTTTCAGCTACATTTTTATCTATCAAAAAAATAAAATGAGTTTTCTTTTAAATGTGATTGAAGGTTCTACCTGAAAGACGAGAAGAAATATGTTACAATAATTATGTTCTTTAAGAAAATATGATTTAATGGCACATCTCAAAACATCAAGTATGATAATAATTATATTTTTTGAAGGCTCACAGATGAGAGATTTTAATACTAAATAGAATTTAGTTAATAATGCTTTGTGAGTGGTCATACCACAATGAACCATTCTGCTTATTCTTTGTTTTGTTGAAACTTTAAAAACATGAATTTGGGTATGCCTGATTATTGTCACATTTGAAACTCTAATCTTTTTGTACACTCTAGCTAAATTTGAGCCATATCCTTTTTTCCCTGTCCAAACTGTGATATAATTGGAAGAAAATGTGTACCTTTGTTGTACCTATGTTAAGCTAAAATACGCATATTCATTTTGGAAGAAGTTTTTCTCTGGTGATATTGGCCACTTGTACTCTTTCACATTTTAAAATTTAATTTATTGCATTCTTGAAGTATTAGGGGCATGGCATATGCAATTACTATGTTGCATCTAGTTCTCTTGGATAGGTAGGCATTAGAAAAGCAACTTGTCTCAAGTAAATAGATTGATGTAGATGCATAGTAAAATGGAGCTGTTTTGTCATGTTAGTCATTTATTATTTTTTGGTGACAGGGAAATAGGTTCCTAATTACTATCTTGATCTAATAATAGCTTGTTGTCTCTTGCTTGAAAGGTGTTCCTAGTTGTGAAGCATTTGTATGCCTCTCCATATCATTTTGATTGCTTGTTGGGCCACTATACTTTGTAATGTACATTCAAATGACCATTCAATTACTGGCTAGTCCATTAGCTTAGTCTTTTGTGTAGTATAAATGTATAATACCTAGTAATTGATATGAACTAAAATCTACAATTGCTTTATTACAATTCTTTATCTTGCTAATATTGCAATGATGAATGACAAAATAATGGCAAGAACTATGGATGAAAATTGATAGTCCTGATTGATTATGGATATTAGTGTTGATATTAGCCAATGTGCTATGATGTTAGATATATCTCCTTGTATGCTATCTAGTATTTCTTGTAATTTTTGTTATCTACCTTCATCTTATTGGTTTCTTCTTTCTTAGGTATGGTATCCATCTCTTCCAACAATGTATTATCTTTATCATGAGTCCTAAGAGAATGTATTATTTTTTCCTCTTGTGAAAGACCTTGTTATGTTGCAACAAAATAGTTTTGCAATAAAAGACAAAATAAATCAAATTAAAACCAGCTCCAAAAATTCTTCAATCACTAACTCATTTCATGGAAAAATATTTCGAAACTTTCCGATGAAAGATGTATAATTAGATGTATTGTCGGGTACCTATGTATTTAATGAGAAATTTTCAATTTTTTTAAAAATTTATGCCCGATGTTCATTGAAATTGTGACACTCTATGATTTTTATTGCTATTTTGACATACACTTAAAGTCAACCATCCCCTTCCATCAATTTGTGGGCTGACGGGTATATGGTTGGAATTCAATGGGGTTCTAATGAATGTTTTTTAATAAATAAAAGTGAGTTCGACAATTTATCTATACTTGCGACAGAGTTTTGCTATACTTACGAATTTGTTATACTTGTGAAATTGCTATACTTGTGACAGTTTGTGGAGGTTATAGGCCAAATTTTTTTGGTGAAAAATATCATAATTATTAGATTTTGTTACCTGTCTATGATTAAAAATTATTGGAGTGTGAGTTTGATATTTTTTGAAGATCTAAATATTCAAGCTTGGTAAAGAAAAATCATGTCAGATAATATTAGTGTAGAACAAAATGAAGAGACACTTGCTAGATTGTGGGCTAGATTGAAAACAAAGGGTGATGGGAAATGTTATTGTCCTTGGAATAATTGTAAGGGCTTAAAGATGAGAAGACTTTTAATCACAACAACTGAGAAACATTGCAGGCAACATGGTCACGTTGAAGGGGGCATGATTATTGTCCATTGGTAAGTTGTTCATTATATGTCTTTATATTGATTAAATTTGTAAATGTTTATATCATTTTAACATTTTTTATATATATAAAAAATCACTTGATCATGATCATGGTTTATTTGTGTTGATCATTATTATAAAGGTGGGGCACCCTAGGGCACATGATATGTATTATCATGACCTAGAGAATGTGGTTTTGCAAGCGGAGGAACATGGAACTGTGAATATCGAAGATGGAGTTAATGATCCTATGGAAGAAGATGATCATGTGCCAAAAAACATAGTTGAAGATGATTGTACAAATAAATTGATCCATGACACATTTAGTGGCATAATTGATCATGATGATCGAGATGACTTTGATGATGTTAATGATTTACCTGTACTTAAGAAGGAATATGAGCCCCTTTATGAAGGCTCCCAAAACAACTCTTCTCTTTGTTGTATTGTTGCTGGTGAACTTGAAGGTTATGAATGGTTTATCCAACACAACAATTTAATAGATGTTAAGGTATGTCATATATGTCATCTTTTTTAATCTAGTTTTGTTGTTAGTTCATCACTAGTAAATAAAGGATGAAATATGTACCATTAATATTCTTTATATTAACAAATTATTTTTTTTGTTGTAGATTGATAGGTGAATTTTTGTTACCACCATCAAATATTTTATCTCGCTCATATCAAGATTTATCTAGCATTATGAAAGATATTGGAATGGAGTATCAAGCAATAGATGCATGTCCCAATGATCATATTATATATTATAAACAACATGAATTTGCAATAGAATGCCTAGAGTTTCATATCAATAGATATTGAACAAATCAACTAACAAAAAAGGTGCCTCGCAAGGTTCTTTGTTATATTCCCATTATTCCATGTATGCAAAAATTATTTAGGTGTGAAAGCTTAGCACAATTTATGGATTACCATGCACAAAATAGAAGTGGAGATGACATTCTTTGAATGCCTATGAATGGTTCTGCATATAGGGACATGGAGAAAAAATAACCACACTGTAAAGAAGAACCTCGTAATCTCAAGCTTTCATTGGCAGCAGATGGTGTCAATCAATTTGGAGAGATGAGATTTATTTACTTGGTGTAGCCTATTTTTGTTATCAACAATAACATTCCTCCATAGATGTCAATAAAGAGGGAGCACATAATGTTTGCAATGATTGTTCTAGGTATTTGTTTACATCAATTTTCTTTAACATAGTAGCATCTCATTTGTCTTATTTGTTGCATAATGACATATTTTTTTCATTTAATAGTCATGTACATTAATTTATATATATTGTAGTAAAATGGTTATAATAATTATGTAATGTTTATGTTCATTCAACTAGGTAAGTACCAAGTTAAAGATATGAATGTATATATCGATCCTCTTATCGACGAGTTACTAAAGTTATGGAATGGAATCACTATGTATGACGTCTCTAGACCAATAGGACAAAGAAAATTTCAATTCCATGCAATGCTTGTATGGACAATTCATGATGCCCCAGGGCTAACACATTTTTTTGGTATGTTATAATGTTCGACTGCACTTTAAAGATATTTAATTTTATGAAGTAGATATCATAAAACTATAAAAATTGACATATTTAATCCAATTATATATGATCTTGCAGGTCTTCAAATAAAGGGAAAATCTGCATGTCCAATTTGTGGTCCAAAGATGAAATCTTGTCATTCAACAAGTTTAGGAAAGTAGGTGTTTGATGAGTATAGGCACTTCCTCCACAAAAATCATAAGTATCGAACTACTGAAAAACATCTTTTCAATGGGAAAGAAGAGACTACATCAAAACCACAAAGAATGACACCTTACCTATGGAAGTTGGAATATAATAGAATTAATCATCAAGGTTATATATCAGATCAAATTGTTTATCTATCATATATGATATGTTTGGAATTTATATTTTTATATTATTTTTTATTTACTCATGCTACAATTGAAAATGATTGTCATTGTTAATTTGTTTAACTTATATGCTTCATGAAGGTCATCAAGGCATTAATGGTCATCTTCCACAAGGACTAAAATGTTATCCCAGACAATTTAGTAGTTTTCATTACTATGAGTAGCTACAAATTGTGCATTTGTTTCATACAATGCATATTAGAAAGAATATAACATAAATGTTATGGAAAATATCTTTCATTGTTCATCTTATACATTTCTTTCTCCTTAATTAGCATTTGAATTTGTGTATTGTTCAATTTAGCAACATTAATGCCAATTTTTGTGATGGTTATGGGATCAACTTCCCCAAATTTTATTGTCATTACATGCCCAAAATATTTCTCTATATCAATTACAACAATTTTTTTGTGTGGTGGATATAGTCCCCAATTCATGAGTGACTCCTCAACTAGATTATACCTGGATCCTGCATATATCTCTGTTAAACCTTTAGGGTTGGGCTTATATGTGGCATTACTATTCTTCAAAAATCTATCAAAAACTAAAGTAGAATTTAAATCCAGCCCAAGAAAAATCATAACACCTACATCTTCTAGAAATTTTCTCCCTTTTCAGGGGTCATGTCTTCCATTTCCTTTTCCACACTTAATTTCAAACTATTTAACAATTGCCTCTCATTATGTGGTGTTATGTTTTCTATTGATTCCCTTATTGATTTCCCCTTTTTCTTGTACAAAAAGGCTTTAAATTCTAGAGTTTTGAAAAATTCTTCATTGGCCACAAATGACTTGTATGCAATCTACCTTGCATCTGTATCTAAAGTCTCTTCAACATATGTTTCCCCAGGAGGACATTTGTAAGCTTGGGTTCTCAACCTAGAAATTTTATCAATTGTAGCATGAGGCCTATCCTCATTCGATGCTTCTTCCCTAGAAGACAACAATTCTACATCTAGAAATCCTCTATTATATTCTTGATTAGATCATCATATTGATAGGGTATATGATCATACTTGCCTGAGTTCATTTTATCCTTTGCAAAGTGGATATACCCCTCTAGATCAAATCCATTTCCTAGTGGACCCTTCTTCATATTGTATTGTAACAATTTATTTAGAACCATTTCATATCAATTCATTACCAACACAGTGAAATCACAAAAAAAAAGTGTGCTAGGAACAAATGCCTATTTTTGAAAAGAACTTAAGAGCATGAAATATGAATAATCTAACTGCCTAGCAATTTCTAGGTAGGTAATCCTATCAAGCATCATTTTGGGAAGGATAAAAGGTGTGTCCTCAAACCCATATATACTGATAATAGTTGAGCCTTCCAAGCAATACCAATCTCCCCAATTGTGGTTAATAGGTCCATTAAAGTTCCTGGGTCTGAGAAACCTTTTTTCTAATCAGAAAATGAATATTCACAGGGGTGATTATACAATTTATACAGTGGTTTTACAAAGCATTCTTCAAAATGAATAAAACAAGAATGAGCAAATCTACAATCCCAAATAGCAGTCTAGAGTTGCACCGATAATAATCTTCCTTCCTTATCAAATCACGAAACTCTTAGCTTTCAGGCCACAACCCCAATTCCTATCCATAGTACAAAATCATATGCATAAAGATTGAACAACGCTTCAAATGAAAAATAGGATATTTGTTCTTTATTGACATTAATCCTGCATCAAGATCTTTGGCAACATATGTGGCATATTCAAAAGGTCTAGAATTATGGCACTCAACATCCATTGCCACTATAATTGGCATAATTGACATGTACTCAGGGGCATCCATCCTTAACACCTGGCATGCTGAAAAATATGTATACTTCAAGTATGGTTCAAACATTTAATTGACATGAAATGGAGGGTCATCACCATCTTCCAGTGGAATTGAATTGCCATCCCTTTTGAGTCTATACAACGGTAACCTCCAACCCTTGTATATCGTATCCATTCTCCAAAAATCCTTTCCTAGCTCATTTACATTTTTTCATCACATACCCCCTCTAGGTTAAATACTTCACCAATTGTAGCCTCTGATATGTGTATAAATGGTCTTCCCGATGGGTCACAAATAGCTCTGAGCTTCGGGTCATAGTGAGTAGCTAACATCTTTACCAATTCTACATCTACAAACACATTTGCGCAGACCAATTTCTCTAGGTTAAACTTCCAAAGGTTATAGACTAGCTCATACCGATTCCTTTAGTGGTAGTGGAAAATAAACAACTCATATCCCTTAATTGGGGTCCATATATCTCCTATATGCTTACACTTATCCTCCAACTTTTAAAATTCCTCCCTAAGCTGCAAAGAGCTTCGAGCTTTAGGGCCTAAGCTGGGAAATTGATCAATTAAATCTTGGTTTAATTTTCTCTCAGCTATTTTAGTCTCCTTTTTGGTTTCAATATTTTGCTTCTTCCCTCTAGGGTGACTACCCTCACTCTATTTCCTACTTTTTTCTTTTCTTGAGCTAGTGCTTTCCATTTTTCTCTTTTATAAATCATAAAATCAGAAATTCAATTGTAGAGAACTTACAAATTTGCTTGCAATTCTTTGGCTACAAAATACTCAAGCCCTTCATTTGCTCTCTAGCTACTAATTCTGCAAAATTTTCCTTTAGTTACTCCTCTTCAATTCACAAATTATGTAATCTTTTGTGTGTTCATGTAGTCATTAATGTTCCAGCTCTAAGCACGAGTTTGTAATTTTTTTTAAGTTCTCACTGTCACATCAAATGTTTTATATTGGTAGGACATTTCAAACTCTGGGTGATCCTTTTTATTTTTGTTTAGCCAAAATTTACTAAGCACCATGTTGATCGGGGAGACATTATACCCTTTTCATCGATATCACATAATCCACCCATCTGATCCATATAAATATTGCCAAAACCCATCCCAATGATCATTTTAATTTGTTCACATCTTCATCAGCAAGAGATCATGTATCACTAAGACATTCAACAATTTCCCCAATGTTATGTTTCTCCCTGATGCTTATTCCTTCGATCTTAAGTATATCGCCAAGACTCCCACTCATGTAACCTTATTGGAATGACATGGAGAGTTGGGGGTACATTTCAAACTTACCCCAATAAATTTTGTCTTCCTGATGCAATTATTTAAGCTCTATCGATGAGACATGATAAGTCTCATGCCGATGATACTTAATTGTTAAGACATATATGCTTGGTATGACCTATTAATTTCTTCTCGATGATGCTTGTCTTGCCGATGAACTTCTTCATCGGTGAGACTGTGAACCATAGCTTCCTAATGCGCAATCTTCTTATGAAATCTGATCAACATAACATTCCTAACTTCTCGTCGATATGTTGAAAGCACCTGTGTGTGAATGCAATATCATTTGGATTGGAGAGACCTGCACCAACTCTTGTTGATATGGATAGTTTATTTAAATACTTCTACTCTGGGGGATTTTTAGAGATAAAATGGTCAAAACTGATGTGATCATAGGTGTTTGTGTTATATAGAGTAGATTATATCAATTTTATACTCAAGATATGGACTTCTTTGGGAAGTTTATGAGTGTAAACAACTATAAAATCTTCAAAATTTTATAATTCCAACACAACTATTGTAGCTCTCCTAGAAATTTCCATATGATTAAATCCTAATTACTGTACTACTATTTATGATTAGATATTATTTGATCATATATTTGGTTATTTCATTCCCAAAAAAATATTGTTTCCTCATATTGACCTCACATAGTGACGTGAATGGGGCCAACGTTGATTTTTTTTCTATTTGTGCTTGTATGGAGTGAAACTTGACATGGTTAGCCTAGACACATGCATTGACAATATGGGAGGATTTCGAGACTCAAACACGAGGTCATGCTATATAAAGGAATCTCATCCTTCCTAATAATGCAAGTTTCCTTATTTTTCTTCTATTTCATATATTGTTCTTAGCATTTCTTTGGTTAATGGTTTTTGTATACACCTGAAAATGGTCATTATATCCAATTAATTAAATACAACTATTTGATTAATAATTCAACTACATATAAATAAGGTCTTACTTTATTTATATTTTTCACTTTCCTTTTAATTCTCCTAAATTTAATATACAAAAAACCATCAACGTGTTTGTTTAATTAATCTTCCCTAATCCTGATTAAGAATTAGAGCACATTTCTACAAATTTTTGTGTGCCACCTCATAAAGGTCACATGAAAATAAATAAGCCTAATTATTAATTAG